>PVKZ01005595.1:0-50030 GCA_004027375.1 Macroglossus sobrinus
GTAGGGGGTTCAGTAGGGAATAATGGGGTGTTACTGTAGGGGGTTTAGTAGGGAATGATGGGGTGTCCCTGGGGGGTTTAGTCACAGCACCGGTTCAGGTTGGCGCTGAACTGAAATCCCCCCGTGGTAAGGCCCGGGCGGCTGCGGCTGGCTCACGCTGCCCAGGTGGCTGGTGGCGGCCACCGCCACCGTCCTTCGCTGCTGACATCGGTCGCAGCGCCCACGGAAACTCCCGGTTGGCGTTCACGTGCCCTGGTCTCCCTTGACCACCGTTCTCACGCTTTCATCCACGGAACGTGGAATGTTTTTCTCGATCTCGAGGGCACCGAGGGGGCCTCCTTTGTTTATTTGTGGCAGTGCCCCCCAGATAGCAGGCGGTGGCCGCGGTGATGGCCCCCACACGCCGCCCCCCGCCTGCACCCCTTGTGCGGTTGGAAAGCCCCTGGTGTCCCGTGTCCTGAAGGACGCGGGGTGGCTGCTTTCTCTCGTCAGGTGTCCCCGACTGCCGCTCTCATGCTCCAGGTGTCATCCACGTGTGCCGGTGTGGGGTAGACGTCCGCTTTGAACTTGGCCGTGCTGCTTTAGTCGTGGGTGGCACTTCTCGTGCTTTCTCACTTGGGTAGAACGTCGTGCGGGGCAGCCGTCCAGTGGCAGGTTTCATAGCGGTCGCCTTGAAGTGCGCACCTGGCTTCTCAGTCCAGCGTTTACCAACAACGTTCCACAAAGCGCAGGCTCCCGGCCCGGGCTGCGTGTCAGCATCTCCCGTGGGCGATGCTGGGAGCGGCCAGCCCCGCACGCGTCACCGCAGACTGACCCCAGGCCTGGCGCAGGGGCTGGGCGGCCACTGGGGCTTTTCCTGGTGTTCCTTCAGCTCTTCAGACAATTTCAACGTCTAGCTAGGTTCGAAAACTCCTTACACCAAGTCAGCGTTCAGTCACTGGACATACATGTGTCCGGGAATTCAGATAAGACCTCAGGTTTTGCAGATTATGGACATTTTCCGTAGAAGTTCCTTCAGATGGTTACATTTGATTCTGAGCTGCTCATTCTCCCAGGCTCGTGCTCACTAAGAGTCACCTGCCAGGCAGGGCCTCGGGCGACCGTTCTGTTTGCGGGGTCCAGTTGTGATAGGTAATAAGAGCCGACCTCAGGCCAGCCCGCTCTTTTGAAAATCCTTCATAAGGAAAGCCTCAGAGTGGTCAATCTTTAAAAAAAAAATAGGCAGGAGGCCAGGAGGTCACAGACTTGGGGGTCCCCTGCAGAGCCCCGGTGGACGGCGTGTGCCCCAAGGTTTTGGCCTTCTCAGTGTTCTAGAACATTCTCCGGCATTGAGGCCGCTGATGATGTGTTTGAGATAATGGAGTAACTTTTCTTCAAGTAACTCTCCAAACTCCAGTGTATCTTAGGCATCACGGGAATGAGGAAGGTGCACACACAGGGGTAGCGATCCCAGGACAGGAAGTGTACAGTAACCCGTCCTCAATTTCTCGTAGTAACCATAAGATCAGGTCCATTGAAATAAAAACCAAAAGAGGTCTGCAAGGCCACATCCCTGTGTGCGGCCTTCGCGTGGCTTGGAGAGGGGCGCCCCTCCACGCTGGTCCGGTGGCCGCGGACCCGTCACGGGTGCGGGCGGGGGCCCGGAGTGGGCCCACTGGGGCATCGGGGCCCGTGAGCTCGGGCCGAGGCCTGTGCCGGGCCCTGCGGGCGTAGTGTCAGTGTGTGACGTCTGTACCCATAAAATAACAATTAAAAGTGATATTTATTCTTTCATGTCAGCAAGCAGATCTGATATCGTTAGGAAAAGTTGTGTTGGCTTTGGCTTGCAACTCTTTGGCAGGAATCCAGCGAGAGAATTTACAGAAAGCCATGGAACTGGTGACAATCAACTACTCCTCTGACCTGAAGAATCTGATTTTGTAAGTTCCACCGTCTGATTAAATGTGTGTAATGATCACGTGAGATAAGACAGCTTTTCATCGGGCCTTTTAATAGTGATTCTGTTTATTTTTAGTCCCACCGTTAAAATCAGGCAAAGCACAGTTGAACAGCTCGTAATTTATTTTTCTTGCTAAGTATATAGATTTGGAATAAATTCAGAAGACGTGTGTTCGAAGGACATTCTCTAAAGCTGCATCGGTGTCCCCTAGCTACATGGGCCCGGTGACGCTGAAACTAGTTAAAGTTACGTAGAATTAACTCCCTCGTCCCCCAGCCGCCCTGCCACCTTGCAAGGGCTCAGAGGCCGCACGTGGCTTGTGGGCAGCGTCTGAGAACGCACATGTCCCCTCGGAGAGCCGTGTCAGAGGCTGCCGCGCTGCAGGGCGCCAGCACCTGTGTGGAAGCTGGCGCACGGCACCCCCGATGGCCACAGGCAGCCGTCCCAGAGGGCACGAGCGTGAGGCACGTGCGTGGGCCCCGTGCCTCCGGCCCCGCCAGGCTCCGGGGCCCTCGAGGACAGGTCTGAGAGGGGCTTAGCTCAGGAGAAGCCCCCCGTGGCCTCCCGTCACCCCAGGGGGTGGGGCCTCCATCCCTCCAACCCTTATCCCTGGGGAGTTCCGGAGGGCGGACAGCGGAACCGTCGCTGTCGGGTTCCAGAGGACAGGGGTTGGGAAGGTTGCTGAGAGTTCCTGGTACGTTCTGGAAGCAGTTATGGCTCACCGACCCCTCTCAGTCTGTGTGGAGCTCCCAGCCTCCCTTGTGGCCCTCCGTGGAGCAGGACGGTCCGCCTTCTGTGGGGCCCCGCCCTGGGGTGCGGGACGGGGGCAGGAAGGGCCGGGCCGGGCCGGGCCGGGCCACGCACCCGTGCTCCGTCACAGACGCCGGACACCAGTGGTGAGTGTCGTGCTCGTGACGCAGTGCTGGGAGCCCGTGTCACCCGGCTCCTGTTAATGGTCCGATGAAGGGACGTCTCTCAGAAGTGAAAACGTTTGGTTCACACGTTATCACAGCAGCGATTCCGAGCTTTCGCTTACACCACCTAGGATGTCACTAATTTCAGGAAAAGAGTAAAGGACACCACTGTGACAGCGGCCATACGTTAATAATTAATCAAACGGGGTGATGGGTCCCTGGAGATTCATTATACGGCCCCCTCCTTGTATAAACGTTTGAAACGTTCCTTAGTAAAAAGAGAGTGAACGAAAAGGTGACAGTTTAGTACTTGACCAGTCACTGCCGTTTCTAGAACGACAAACCTCGTGTCAGGCCCTTTCGAGCTGATCGATGCGATGAATTAATTCACTTCATTCTCCCAATAACCCTGTAAATTATCATCAGCTGCGTTAGAAAGGTGACAGACCCGGGGGTAGACAGGTGAAGCGAGCTGCCGCAGTGGCATTAAGTCCAAGCAGCCAGTGATGACAGGTGAGCGGCCGAGACCTCGGTCATCCACGCAAGTGTAACCGTTAGTTACTCAGCACCAGAGCGCCTGCCATGTGCCCGGTGCTGAGGGTGTTTGAACAAGGGCCCCCGCCTCCCGGAGCCCCCACCCTCACGGGGAGGAGGCGTGAACCTGGGAGCAAGTAGGATGTTTGCGGGTAGTGATGGGTCCCGTGAGGAAAACCAGACCAGTTACAAGCGGAGAGAGGAGGAGTGGAGGTTGCTTTCATGATGGCTGGGGGTGGCTTCCCAGAATACGCAGGGACAGGTGATGAGTAACTGCTGTGATCTGGAAGGTTCTGCCTTAGTTACGACGGCAGAAGAGGTTGAGCTGGCCTCGTCTGACGTGTGCTCGTGCTCGAAGCTTTCTCAGGAGCGAGGGTGCCGTGACCGAGCAGGGGACAGCTTGCTGAAAAGCCGAAGTGTGTCTGATTTATCCAAATGGAAGACCCAGTTTTAGTTTTAAAATTCAGTTTTGAGGAGCAATGGAAAAGTCTCTGTGCCCACAACTGCCCCCCGTTGCGCCTCTCCAAACGCGCGTGTGACGCTGTTCACCTCCCACGCTGTAGAGAGGGTCTGAGAAGGGCTGGCAGGTGACACGGTCGCGTTCCTGTCGCAGTTTCAGGACGACAGACGTGGGCAGAGAGGGTCACGTCGAAGTTGTCTCCGTCGGCCCGTAAGGTTTCCCAGAGAAAAGAGGTGTAACTATTAATGTTTTGGAAGTGAACTTGACTTGACCTTGACTCGCGTGAAACGCGTGTTTGGAGCCATGCGCTCAGTCCGGTGGTGGCAGCGACGGCTGCGCGGGCCACATGTGACCGCGCCCGGGTGACCCTGTCTCTCCCGGCTAGGTATCTGTTGACCGACCAAAACCGGATGCGAAGTGTCAATGACATCATGCCCATGATCGGTGCTCGCTTTTACACGCAGCTGGACGCTGCCCAGATGCGGAACGATGTCATCGAGGAGGACCTGGCGAAGGTAGGGCGCCCCGCGGGCGCGGCCCCGCTCGTCGCGCCCCCCGTGCCCAGACGTAGCGGTCAGAATTGTAATTTCACGTGTCCGGGGCGTTCGTGTTCTTCCTTTAGTTCATGGCTTTGCCACAGTGACGTAACAACGTCATCTTGATTATTTTTTAATGTACATTAACCTTAATAATTCTGAAACGTGGCCAGTCGCGTAGTCTGGAGTGTTAACTGTGACCGACTCGGACGCGTGGCATTTAAAAGCATAACTGAGAGGTGGGGACGTTAGGGTTTACTGTTTAAAGGGAATGCTGGTGCAGGGTACGAGCTTTTGTAAACGTTTGCTTTTACATGCAGGTAGCCGGAACATTAACATTCTCTCTCTTTTTAAAATGTTTTATAGGAGGTTCAAAATGGAAGACTGTTTAGGCTTCTAGCAAAATTGGGAACAATCAATGAGAGGCCGGAGTAAGGATTTACAGTATTTTACAATATGTTTCTGCTCAAAGGCGCTATTTCACATACTAAGAACGAGTTTACCTTATTCTCACTGGTTTTATGTGGAAAAAGAGAAAACTTCCCATGTGAAGTGACCTTCAGCGTGCGGTTAGGGTGCTGTTTATGACCGCAGCCTTGGCGTGCTCGTCCTTAAGGATTTCACATACACGCACACACACGCGCGCACACGCACACACGTACACGCATACAGAAGACATACCATGTTAGGAACTCCGCTGCGGCCTGCTCCCAAGGGAGTGTGTTACAGTGTCAGGACCGCTTTGCCCTGTCCCCTCCTCGGAGTCTGGTCGAGTAGCGACTTCAGAACATCTCGTCGCCGCCTGCCTCTCGCCTCCCGTGGCAGCGCATCCTTTGTGGCTGTCATGTTGGCGTCACCACTTTATATCACTTGCCGCTTGGTCCTGCCTCGCTTGTAAGTTAAAGCGGATCCCGTGGTGAAGAAGCAGAGCTGCTGCGTGCGACGTAACCTGTCGGTCGGGGATGGCAGGGCTATCGCGGCCGCGTGCTGTGGCCATCGCGGCCGCCGGGAGCATTTCCCGTGTGAGCAGAGACAGGCGACGGTAAACAGCGTGGCAGTTTTTGGACCACGAAATTCGAGTCCACTTTCTTCAGAGTTAAAAGACTCAGTGTTTTCCTTAATAATTTTTGTGAATGAAGAAAGCCTGTTGAACCTGTATCTTCTGGCATTTCTCTTTATTCTAAAATGTATACTTAGAGTGCTTTTTTTTTATTTTTTCAATATTTGACTCAGCTAATGATTTTGTCCCAGGGAAGATGGTTTATCTTTCAGATGCCTTCCCTTAACTGAAAACACACATGCGCACACACACGCACACGCGCACGCACGCACACACACACACACACTCACACACTCTCACACATGTACCAGCTAACCCATAGAACTTGATTTGTCTTTATCAGCATCGACATTCTTACAAGGTAAATAGTGTTCATAGCTGCACCACGCAGTAAATCGTAACTGCGTTTCTTTTGTATTGTTTTTGATTTTTATTCTCAAGGAGTTAATAATTATCTTACAGAGAAAACTAAGCAAATGAAACAGGTGTTACCGCCAGTTCAGTCCAAACTCTGTCAGTTACAAAACACCTTTCCGTGTGGTCAAAAGTAGGTAACCTCTGAGTGCCTGTTTTTCCTCCCCCGTAGAGCAGTTGTCCCCGGAGCCTCTGTCCTTCTGTCCTGTCTGGGCTGCGTGCACCTTAAGTCTGCTCACACCCACGTTAGACCCGGAGCCCCCTTCCCTGTAACCCCGGGAGTTCTCATGGTCGCTCCCTTCCGTTGGAGACCCCGTTACTTTCTTCCTTGGTTTGTTCTTTTTAATCTAATGGAGCACGTCCTCCTGTAGCTTCCTGGAAAGGTGAGTTTTTCGAGTCTTTGCCAGTCTGAAAATATCTTTATTCTGCTTTCACACTTGACTGATAGTATGATTGGGTATAAAATTCTAGCTTGTCTTCAGAAAATTTTCTGTTAATTAGACCTTTTCGGTAGATTACGTATAAACACATTTTTTTAAGAAGTAGGAAAGGGTTCTCAAAGTGAAGATGACAAAACCCCTCACACTTGGCATCCCCAATCTCCCCGTTTCTCCCACCAGCCTTTGCCAGTTTCTTACACGTATTTCCCAAGTTACGACTGTGTATTCTTATTCCTACCTCCCACCCCCTCAGCTTTGATATATAGAAATCGTAAACCATAGTGTTTTAGATTTTTAGAAGTCATTTAGTGTATAGCAAACACTAGTCACACTGGTTTACAAACACGACCTCCCTTAATGCATACCACAGCCCTGTGGGTCAGGCAGTGCTCGTATTCTCATTGGACAGAGAACTGAGGCATGGGAAGGTTCAGTGTCAAGGTCAGGACCCCGTAACTAGTAAGTGTACGAGCTGGGCTTCCGATCCAGGCTCTGTGGTCCCAGAGTCCGTGCTCTTCACCCCGTGCTAAGCTCTGTGCAGTCTGTGGCCGTGCCGTGGTCCACGCTGTGGGCGCACTGTGTCTCCAGCTCCTTACTGATGGGCACTTGGGTATGAACCTGGCTCACGTGAGCGTACTTGGTGTGAGTGAACAGCCCAGTCGTGGTCGCCAGCTCAGTGGCAACGGCTCTGTTATCCGCTGGCCGTCGCGGGACGGTTACCCACGGGCGGCGCACGCGTGCCTCTCACCAGCAGTGCTTTTCTCAGACTTTGGATTCTTGTCAACCTGATAGATGCAGCGATTTTGTATTTTTAACGAGTGTTGCCTGTTTTTTGTGTGTTTTGACCCATTTGTGTCTTCTTTTCCTGTCCGTTCATTTCCTTTGCTCATTTTTATTTTCAGCTGGATTGTCTGTTTTTCTTTTTGATATGTAGGATGAGCTAGAGAGATTTACCCTTTGAGATATATATATATTTTTTATTTTACTTTTGACTCGACTTAATTTTTTCTCCTGCCTACATTTATGTATGTAGTCTGATTGATGAAACGTCCTTCGTGCGTTTAGGTTTTGAGTCATAGTTACAAAGTTAGTTTCTGTAAGTTTGTGAAGGAATTATCTCACGGTTTCTTCTAGAATACATACGGTTTTATTTTTTTAAGTTAAAATATCTCTTATGTAGTTGGAATTTATGTGGAATCTAAGATATGATTCCAGCGTCTTTCCACCAGAAGCCTTTCCTGTGTCCAGAAGCTCTTTATTGAATAGTCTGGTTTCCCTCCTCTGGTGTAGGGTGGTGTCTGTTTAAATGATTGACACGGTAAAATCCCATCTTCTTTTCCTAAAATTTTTATATTTTCTTTATACATTCTAGAATCAGCTTGTCTCAGTTAAAAATCGGAAAACCTGATGGTATTTTATAGAGAAGACAAAAGATTAGATTTGTTAATAAACTCGAGCATTTGTGTTTTTAGGTGTCAGGTTATCTTGACGACAAGTGTGTCGCCGTACTTGTTGACATCCGCTTTTGTCCTCCTCGGTGTTGAAGTTATTCTTCGTAGTCAGAGCGCACCAAGTTTACTCTTAGCTATGTTTTCTTGTTGCTCTTATAAGTAGGAGTCCCCCCCCCACACACCCCAATCTGTCTTCTCAGACTGCTTGTTAGATGAAAATGATCGATTTCTGTACATTTTGTGTCCTGCCTTTACCTTATTGTTTGGTGAGTGTTCCCAGTGGATTCTCTTGGGTTTCCAGGTATATAGTCCTGTCTTCAAATATTGGAAGTTATATTTCCTCCTTAATTTCTGTGCTTTTAATTTCTCTTTAAAGATCGCGTTAGCTAGTAGCCCTAGTGCACAGTGGTGTAGTACTAATGACAGTTTCGTTCAAAATTCCTCACGGTGTGGTTGGTGGCTTCTCGCGCCCCCTGTGACACCGCAGGTCCGTTTTTCAGGTCGTCTGAGTCACACCCAGCACCACCTCTCTGCCTTCCGTCGTCCTTGTCTGCTGTTGTTGGTCCCGCCCCCCTGTCCCACATGTCTGTGCCTTTCCAAAGGCACGGGCTGTCAGTTTGGCGGGGTCCGAAAGGGAACAGAGGGAGACGGGTGCGCTGAAGCAGCTTTAATCCAAGTCCCTGGAGAGGTCTTTGAGAAGCACATACATGCCATGTCTACGCAGGGTGGCGTCCCCACCCGTTCCTCGAAGCAGACCTGGAGTTTTATCCTCCTCTCTCTCTGTCCCTGTCTTTTCTGTCCCCCCCCTTGGGCATACTCTCGTCCCTCCCTTTGTCCTCCTCTTTCCCTCCTGTCTGTTCTCCCCCAGCCCCTCCCCCAGCCGCACCCCCTTCCTTCCCTGCCCCAGGCTCTGGTGCCTCCGAGAGCCGCCCCCCACCCCCAAAGCCTTCCTTACCTCCCCGCACAAATTCAGGTTTCTCTTCTGTGCCACATTCCTCTTTCTTAACAGCATTATCTAAATACACAATTACGACTCGTTTTGGTATTGGCTGTTTTTTCCATTAGACCGTAAATTCCAAAGATCACCGAGAACTGACGGGTATCCTCGCAGCTGCTTTCGTGTCGTCCCGGGGTGGCAGGACCCCAAAACCGACCCCGTCTTTGTTTCCTACACATTTTTCTGTTCTCACCAGTGGAGTCGATCCCATACCTGACCGTCTTTCCACTCTGTAACCTAAGGGTGGGAGGGAGAAGACAGGTCCACTCTGGGACCTGTCTCTAAAGCCACCTGAAGCTGTTTCTTCCTTCCCGTCTCATCTCATGCTGAGGGCCCCGTAGGGAAGTGCTTACAGAGTGATGGCCCTGAGGATTAGAAACTGTGCTTCACACCCTTGCACGTTAAGTGAGATTCGTTTTTCAAAATAAATTGGGGCCATCTGGGATTCCAGTGTGAAAAATAAAAATTTGCAGCCTCTGAGATTTAAAAAAAAAAACCCTCAGGGATTAAAAAAAAAGAAAGAAAGACACAAAAACCTCTCTTTTTGGAGGAGGGTAAGCACACGGCCGTGTGGCGTCCGGACGAGGTGCTGAGGCGCACTGTTACCTTCCCAGGTTTCAGAAGGACCCCACGTGGTCGGAGACCGGCGACCGCTACCTGCTGAAGCTGTTCAGGGATCACCTCTTCCATCAGGTGACTGAGGCGGGCGCTCCCTGGATCGACCTCAGCCATATCATTTCTTGTCTTAACAAGGTAAGGCGTCCCGATGTTTAAATCACGATGCCCTCCGCTTTGTAGCGTTGCCCCCTCTGTAAACACTAAGAGGCTTAAGAAACTAAGGTGTACGCGGCTGTTTCCTGCGAGACGCTTTAGTCATCATTTTTAGGTATATCTACTTCAGTTTTAGATTTGGGTTGTGTTTTTTTTTTTTTTTTTAACACCTGCGTGAATAACTTTACAATTTTTTATTGTGGCTCTTTTTATTGTGATAAATGTCACAAAATGACTGCCTTCTCCTCCCCTCGTACTGTATTTTATTTACATGTTATTTTGTTATATCTACTCAGCAATGAGTAGGAAAATCAGAAAAATAACCCGTGCTTAATTAAGTGTTTTTAAAAAGCGGAATTGGGAGTTGTTCGTTGTCAGCCATGTTGAAGGTCCTGCCTGTTACCAGCTCATTTCCTGCTGGCCGCAGGTGTCCACCCAGCAGGTGTCCTGCTGATATGAAGCTCGAAGCTCACGCTGGTAACCTCCGTAGGCCCGGCATTGTGAATGGGGCGTAGGCGGTCAGATGAATTAAGCAGATGAAGATATGTTGCTTGAGAGGCGAGCCCTGTGTATTTAAAAGGGCAGGTGCAGTGTGCAGAGGAAGGAGGACGTCTTTCTGAATTACGTGGAGTGAATTTTAAAGGGTAATTCAAAAGGTTGCATGGCCTTAACTGATGATATGTGTAAATTAAAACTTTACGTAGCTTACTTTGGTAGGAATGACTGAAGTTAACTGGTAAAATGAGTTGAAAGTTGGAGTCTTCAGAATTAGTTTTAAACGTTTTAACGAATGAATAAAAAAAGAAGGAAAAATGCACATTGAAAACTAACAAAAATAAAGTGAAAACCAGTATTAAGTTAATTGATGAACTAAGGATTAGCATTTATGCTTTGTAAAGACCTCGTTAAAATCTTACTGCCAAATCCAGCCGGTCCCGGCCCCCACACCCTGGCCGGTCCCCACACCCCAGTCGGTCCCCAAACCCTGGCCGGTCCCCATAACTCGGCCCGGTCCCCACACCTTGGCTGGTCCCCACACCCCAGTCGGTCCCCATAACTCGGCCCGGTCCCCACACCTCGGCTGGTCCGTATACCCCGGCCGATCCCCACTCCCCAGCCGGTCCCCACTCCCCGGCCGGTCCCTACACCCTGGCCGGTCCCCACTCCCCAGCTGCCCTCTGGCGCCCTTGGGTCGGCAGCTGGCTGTATGGACTGCGCTGTGAGTCTTCTTCCTAAGCGGGTCACTCTGTAGGAGAAAAACAATGAGTAGATGAATGCGTTCATCGCATTGTGATCTGTGATACAGAAATGATTGGGCGCCGTTGGGGAGATGATGAGCTGGAGTGTGGGCCCCGTGGAGTGGGATGCAGGCAAGTCTGGAGGCTGTGCGGGGGGCAGGGCAGCGTGTGGCTGGCAGCCGCCCAGCCGGGCTGCCTCGTGGCCTCGGGGAAGCCAGGGCTGTCCCCTGGGCCGGAGTTCCGGTCGACAACGGCCAACGTGGTCGTTTCTCTCTGTGGACGCCCCTTAGTTGTATCTGCCTCTCTAGTGAACACTATTTTGTTCAAGGATAAAAGGAAAGACAGGCACGAGAGCTGACGTGTGCGCGTGCGCACTAGGGGTGCGAGCACTCGCGTAGCCGCGGAGGGGAGGGCGGCAGCCCCCCGAGGCTTGCGTGGCGCCTCACTCCCCGCCGCTCCCGTTGCAGCTGGACGCCGGCGTGCCGGAGAAGATCAGCCTCACCTCCCGGGACGAGAAGAGCGTGCTCGTGGTGACCTACAGCGACCTGAAGCGCTGCTTCGAGAACACTTTCCAGGAGCTGATCGCGGCCGCCAACGGTCAGTTGTAGTGCTCGCTGGCGACCCGCGGGACGGCCCGCGGGGCTCGGCCGGGCAGCCCGACCGCGCCCGTCACCTCGTGCCACCCCGGGACACCGACGGCAGGCGAGCGGAGCCGCCGGGCCCACTGTTACTTGAAGGCGAGAGCGTCGCACCCCTGGGCCCGTGGCCGCCGCGGGCCACGTCGCGCAGAGTTTATTTTAGAGCGGGGCGCGCCGTCGGGGGGGGGGCCCGGCTCCTCGTTCCACTTGTATATGCACTAATTTTAATTTTTTAAAGACTTTTTTCTGACCTTTGAACTTTGGCCACGTTGTGTACTTGCTGAGGGGATCTGTCGCAAGGACGTTCGGGGCAGCAGTCCCGGCGGCACGTCTGTCCCCGCGGGCGGCACGGGTTGCCCGAGCGAGGGGCCGGGCCGGGCAGACGGCGTCTCGGGCCTGCGACGTCGCGTCCGCCGCTCGCGGGCTCCGGGTGCCGTCCGTCCGGGCTGGGGGTTTCTGTTCCGTTTTGTTCGTGGGGACACACAGCAGCAACGCCGGTGCGTCGTCGATGTGAGTTCCCCGCTGCCGGATCTAAACCCTTGGACTACAGATCGGAGCGACAGTAATCGGAGGGCCGCCTCGAGCTGTCGGCCCCCAACTCAGCCAGAGCCTTTTTTTTAAAGTGTTTTTCTGCGAGTCAGATACACTCACATTTGATGCGAATTTTCTTTTTCTCGTTCTTTCTTTTTTTTTTTTTTTCTTTTTTTGGGAAATAGAAACAAATTAAGAAACGGTGTTCCAGGCCCGCAGTCCGGGCGTGCGTGGCTTCCGCGCGTCTCCAGTCCGCTGTCCTGGGCGAAGCCCTGCCCTTCGGCCCACAGCCTCGTTGCGGTTCTTTACACTGGACTCCGCGGAGGCCCCGTGCAGAGGCCGAACCGAGCCGGGCAGCGGGCTGGCTCCCAGAGCTTTCCGGACCCGGACAGCCCGAACCCGGGGCCACCATCTGCTGTGCCTTCGCAGTCGCTGCTTCGCCCAAAGTCCGAGAACTTTTGATAAAAACCTAACTGTGCGGGACATTCTGGATCAGTCCATCTCGGCCGTCTGGGATTTCCCTCCTCGGAGCTTTCGGAGCGTCCGGACGTGCCGCTGTCGCCAAACTCGGGTGTGCGTGGGACTTCGAGTCGACGGGACACCTACGCTCTGATACCGAAGACTGCCAAACACACAGGAATTTCCTTTCTTACCAACCAGTAACGGAGACCCTCCTCCCAGCACTGAATGTTTCCTCGCACTGGGTGCTCCCCACGCCCCCGTGACGACGGCGTGGACGGAGGTCGGGACGGCGTCCGGACGCGCGCAAGCCAGGTCACGGGCTCCGGTCTTAATAATGACACACCTTTGTAGCTTTCAGAGAAGTTTTTCCTCTTTCTCTGTCCACTTTTTATAAGCTTTAAAGTGATTTTTCTCTGCCTTGAGATTCGTGTCCAGGAAAAAGCGCCACCTCCCTCCCTGGGCCGCACCATCTGCGTCCGGGCCTGCGTGGCAGCATCCGTGGTCCAGTCAGAAAGCAAATCAGTTATCACATTGGATCTGGACGGGTTTTTAAAAGAACATGATGTTCGCTCTTCAAGGGGTAATCATTCACATTTGCCACCGCGGTGTTCTTTTTATGCAAAAGGACAGACTCTGATGTGCAGAAGTCTTTTATCATTAGCTCATGTATTTGAGGAAGAGCAGCTGTCTTTTTATATGTTTTTTGACAAATCATATTGTAATTCTTTTGTACAAAAAAAGAACTACTTGTATTCTAGAAGAAATATGAAATGCTTAATTTATAAGCGGGGCTGGAGATTTTTTCCAATATTGTTTTCTTTGAAAATGCAAGGGGATCATCTATTTTCGTTTCGGGGCCTGGGACCTTTTTGCAAATTTCATGTGGGGACCAATGTTGTGTGGACGCCAAGGAAGGACAGGGGTGACACGGGGCTCGAACCTCCCCTCCTGTGCAGACCAGCAGACCGCCCTGTGCCAGGCAGACCCGCCACCCCCCTGGACGCTCGCGTCCACCGTGCTCGTCGCTTCAGCCCCTGGTGACCCCAGGACTCGGTTGACCGTGGAGGGTAGACAGCTGATAACGTTTTCGTGGGTGCACACTGTCAGCCAGAAAACAGTTGGTGTCAGGTAATACGTATTTTTTTAAGCTTCGTTTTATATTTATTTTTCACTTAGTTTTTATCGGGAATGGTTTTCAGTACAGCTCTCGGTTCTGCCGGGGTGTTTTTTTTTGGGGGGGAACCCTCTTCTCTATAGTGTAACTCCATGTGAGAGGTTGTCTGAAAGTTAGCCTTTTGAATCCACGGGGAGGTTCTGCTATCTATCTGAGAACAGTCGAATTAAGGATGCAAACCTCTCGAACCTTCCCGCCGTGACAGAGAGAAGCACAGCGAGGACAGCCCTTGAAATCATGTAGCGTTGGTCATTTCAATTTTCCGTACCTGGTTTAAGTTCAGTTGCTGTATTTACTTCATTGTAAATATTTTGGAGGGTACTTTTGTATTTTGCTTTTGACCTTGGTTCTGTGATTTGGATGTCGCGAAAACTTCCCTGATAAACACCAGTATGTTACGTTCTGACGTCACGATCCCAGTATGGGTTATTCATCCTTAATCCTGTTTTCAGTCTCTATGTGTACAGCAATATTTTTAATAAAGAATTACAGAGAGAAACGTGGCCTCGCGCGTTTGTTTCCGGTTCATTTAGCGAGACGCCGTTTGTCGCCCGATGGGACCTGAAACGGCCGAGTGTGTCCCGCGCGTCGTGGAGGAATTTTTGGTCTTTGGGTAAAACGGTGGCGGGTCTTTATCGTCAGGTAAAGGACGATAACCCATCCTCACGGATCGCAGTCCGAAACTCACCCTCAGAGTTTGCCACGAAATATCTCGCTTTTATTATTACTTCTGCATCGCTCTAGGACATCGATAGTCAACGGGGACAAAGGACATCATTCTACTTATCGCATTCTGTTTTTAGCAGCATTATTTCCATGTACAAAATAGAGTAATTCCCGATCTTGGAAAATGTCAAATCCTGGAAAACGGAGCATTCCCGTGCGTGACGCCCTGGGGACGCTGGCAGCGAGCTGCCCCCTTTTTTTTTTCTAAATGGGAAACAGGTTTAAATGCCTCCCGGGGTCTATTCTAGGCAATAAGAATGCAAATGAGAGTTCTTACTGTTGATAAAGTGTATAGTCATACCCAGACACTCTATAATACGTGGCTTACGGCACAGTTCAGGAAGGAGGACCTTCTTGTGTGACAGGATGCAGAATGACGTGTCACTTCGGTCCTTCGTTAATGAACCGTGTGGGTGAAAGGTGCCCCTGTCTCCCAAGTCTTTCAGAAACGTTCAGATCAGGGCAGATGAAGAAAATACGGCAAAACGGTAATGTCTGTCGCATCTGGGTATACTTGGTGTTTGTTATGTTTTTTTTTTCCTGTCCGTTTGAAGTGAAAATTCGAAAACCACACGATACAGAATAAAAAGGGACTCTCGGCCTAGGCGAAGGGTCACCAGAGGTCAGCGGGTGCCTTTCGGCCGCAGGAGTGGCGAGCTGCTGCTGGGAGGTCAGGGAAGGGACAGAGTGGGCGCAGGGGGTCTTTGACGTAGAAGGATCTCGAAGGAAATCCGTGGGATCAGATGGACATCAGAGTGCCCCCGCAGGTTCACGGGGTAAGAAGGGGGATCAGTCTGCTCAGAATGGGGCATGTGTTGGGGGGGGGGGTCTTTCGGGTTTAAGTTTCCTGGGAGAAAACATTAAAAAAAACTCTGAAGCCAGGCCGCTGTGACATCCGACGCGCTCTGGCACACGGACACACACGGTGGCTTTATTCTTTGTCTCTCGTGCCCAACACGGGTTTTGTTCCCCCTCCACTTGGAGCAAGTGCACAGTTGGAGACACATCTGTAAAATATCCTTATCGTAAGAAATGCACATCTTGAAATGTGTTTTGAAACCGTGGGCCTGGGGGTTAGGAAACCAGCTCCAGCCAGGAGGGGGCGCCAGCGTCCAGGCCCTGGCTGCCACCTGAGCTCCGAGGGTGCGGGCAGGCCACCTGTCGGGCCAGCCCACAGCCCGAAGAACGGGGTCCCCTCGTCCATCGCTGAGTCTTCAGTGCCTTTGTTCTGGGAGCCAGCGCACGACGACGACCCCAACAGACAGACAGACACGTCTGCTCCAACTCTGGCCAAAAGATGGGCCAGGTGCACGGTACGTGAAGGCGATAACGGTTCCAGAAGGAAAAGAAAGTGGGGTGAAGGGCGTGGGGAGGGCTGCCAGGTTTAGCATCTAAAAATATAGAACAGTTGAATTTGAACTACAGGTAAGCAATGGATATATATCTCTATCTATCTATCTATCTATCTATCTATCTATATATATATATGTGTGTGTGTATATATATATATATATATATATATATATATTTTAAATATAGATAAGTTTCAAATATTGCATGGGGCATGATTGTATTAAAAATGATTTAAAAATCAAACGTAACTGGCCGTTCTGGGATTCATCACCTTGCAGCTCTGGGCGTGAGCCGTCCGGTGGGGGAGAGGCGGAATCGCAGGTGGGTGTCTGATTGGCGGGGCTCACTGAGATTTGGGGTGTCGGAGCAGGGACTTGGAGCGAAGGTGGCAGCCACGTGTGTACCTGGGGGCGAAGCTGCAGGCCCGGGACGTGCCCGGAGCGTTTGGCGAGCGGCAGGCAGGCCGTGTGGCCGCAGCAGAGTCGGGAGAAGGCGGGAAGGTGACGGGACGGGGTGGCGTCTCGGGGACGCTTCCAAGGCCATTTTGCGTTTGCTTCCAGTGGAGACGCTGCGGGGTGGGGTGGGGGGGTTTGGAGCGCGAGAAGGACTTGGTAACAACGGCAGGGTGGGCTGCCAGCGTGGCAGCTCTCGCAGGATCTCGGCGCGAGAGGGTGGCGATCTGGGCTCTGGGGACAGCATGGGAGGGTGTGACCGGGTTGGATTCTGAGCACGTGTTAGAGGTAGAGCCCCCGGGTGTCCCAATTGACTGGGCTGCAGTAATGAAGCAACAGAGAAGTGGAAATGGCTGTCGAGATTTTGGCTCAGTGCTGAAAGGACATTGCCCTGGATTGAAAGAGCTCGTTCTAGGAACAAGGGACTTCTTTGGAGGGTGGGGGACAGAGGGGCTGGGGAAGTGAGGAAAGACAATTGGGAGTTTGGTCTGGGGCCTGCTGGGGGTGCTTAGTACACATTCGTTCTGGTTTTGGGACGAGCACTCCAAACGTGAAGGCACAAAACAAGCATTTTGTCATCCTCAGGGATTCTGCTCGGGAATTGGGACGGGGCACGGATGGGGTGGCTTCTCTGTTCTGTCGTGTTGGGGCCTCAGCTGGGAAAATGGCCGAAGGCTGGAGTCACCAGGTGCCTGAGCTGAATGAGTCAAGGCCGGTCCCAGCTGGGGACCGTCACCGGAGGCACCTGCGCGTGGCCTCTCCGTGTGGCGTGTGGCCTCCGCGTGTGGGGACGGCATCTCTAGTGCGAGGTTTTGGACACGCGTGACGTTTTCTGGCCCGGCCGGGGTCGGGCATGCAGTGTCACCGTTGCCACCGGCCCTCACAAAGCCAGCTCTGATTCTGGGAGAGGACAGCGTCACAGGCAAGTGGCCGAGCTCGTGTGGGAGGGGAGGGCCCGGCGCAGCCAGCCTAGGGAAGCGCGGCCTTCCGCAGCGTTGGCGGAGGTCATGTTAGCACTTGCGTGCACGTGACGTCGCGGGGGAGGGGAAGGACATGGTCCATACGTGTAATCTGCAAGTCACCATCTTGCGGATGTCACACAAAGCCCCGAGCCTGGTTGAGATGATTGAATTTGTGTAGACTTGAGAAACGGTCCAGGTCAGAGAAAAGAGCAAATCAGTAAGAAAGACACAAATGACTAGGGAGGGAGGAGGGAAGACGTGTGATGTCCCGGCATCAAAGTGCAGGTGATGTCTTCAGGAATAAGTGACAGGTTGTTGATGGGGACGGCGCTACGGGGTCTCTGACAGGCCCGTGCAGGGCGGGCCGGTGAGCGTCGGGGGTTCCCTGGGCTGGAGGAGAGGGGCCTGGTCAGCTCGCTCCCTCTAGCCTGAGAGAAATTGAGAAGCAGGTGGGAGCTGGGATGTTTTTTGCATTTCAAAAAAGGAGAGAAAATCCAGTGGCAAAAGGGAGGGGGGTGGGGAACGGCCTGCATGAGGCCGGGCCCAAGCGCGCCTGTGCGTCTTTGGGGTTGGCCATCGAGGGGGAAGGCGGGGTGCGTGAACGCAGCAGAGGCTGGTGGGCGGGTGGACGCGATGGTGGGATTTTGAATTTCTCTTCTGAATACTCAGTTCTCCTATGGACGCGAACACTAATGGTACCTGTCACGTGGTGTTGCTTTGCAAATACGAGTTTTTCTCCTCTGAAGCGCTTAGAATAGTTGCTGGTACGTAAAGGTATAGTCTAGTGTGAGCTTAAGCCTTCACCCTCTTTTGAAATGGGAATTCTAAGATGATTTCATTGAAGAGCAGCGCGCACACACGCAGCTTCGCAGAGGAGCGTGCCGCTCAGTACACAGGGGACGCTCTCACGGACCACACCCGGAGTGAGAAGCGATGCTGGTGGCGTCTGCTGGGTTTTCTGCTTTGCTCTCTTTTCTCCCTTAAATGCCCTTAGTTCTAAAAATAGAAGGCTTCGTCATCCCTGTGTCGCGACCCAAGATATTTTTGAAAGCTCTCCTGGCCTGTGAACCCCCCACATCTGGTGCTGGGTCTCGAACCGAGACCCCAGTGGCCCTCACGGGCCGTCCCGCTGCGGCAGGGCGGGGGCGTCTCCCGTCGTGAGAAAACCTCGAAACCGGGACGGGATCCAGTCCCTTGACAGTCAGTCCCCAGGTCGTGGGCCCGAACGGGTGACTCTGCTCTGAAGCTATGAAAACCACTCTCCCGGAGGAATTTCAGATTCAGAGATAAAATTGTCTTCGCCCCCCCAAAGCAGGTCTTTTTCCCCGTATGCTGTCTGCCCAGTCCAGTCCCCCGTGATGCTGTGCGGTGACACTGGTCACTCGGTCTGTGTCCGTCGGTCGGTGGGGCCACCTGCGTTGTCCCCGCCCCCTGGGAGGCGAGCCACGATGCTGGGGGACGCTCGGCCCATGGGCTGTCCTCCCTCGGAGAAGCGCGTGTCTAAGGTTTGGCCTAATCGTTGTTGGTGTGGTCTCCAGTGCACGGCCTCGTGCACACGCACGTGCGTGCGCACGCTCGCAGTGACCGTGCTCCGTGTCCGTCACTTTGCGTGTCGAGGGCACAGACCTTTGTCTGCAGCCGGCGCCGCTCGTGACCCTGCCCGTTTCGGTGTTGCGTGTTCTGGGCGCCTGGCGCTGTGCCGTTCGCCACGGGCTGACTGCCGAGCCACCGGGTCGCAGAGTGGGGGGCGGCCTGCCCCCCAGTCACAGTGCTGTTGAATGACTGGTGTCGATGAACCCCGCCCCCCTCCCCCAGGGAGACTGTGGCCCGTTTGCACTCGTGAGCAAAGCAGGAAGGAAAGACGGACACATCTCTGGAGGTTAACTGTATTATATGAAGGCAGCGTACGAAATACATTCATGGTGACGAGAGGTTAGGAGCCAGTCATGTTTACTTACAGATATCTGCAGCATATATGTTCTCAGTGTATACAAGTAACTTTAAAATTCCAGTTTCCTTAAATAGTTCTGCGCACACACATACACACGTGTGCGGCTATGTACACAGGTACTCCCGCCGGCAGCCCCAGACGCGCTGGGGAGCGGGGCCCCCGCGGAGGGCCGGGCGCTGTCGCGTGGACGGACCGGCCCTGCCGGCACGAGGTGGGCCCCATCGTCCACCCGCCTCCCCACCCCGTGCTCTCGAAATCCCGAGGGCAGTGCTGTGGCCTTCACCGTTCGTGCCCGCGTTCCCGGCACCGATGACAGAGGGCCCTAATGACGCCATTGGTTAATTAGCGTCGTAACTGTCAGCGCTGTTTTAACGAAGCGGCCCGAGCGGGCCCGAGCGGCGAGGCGCGGGACTCGTGGCGGCGGGCTCCCCCCTTTCTGTGCTAAGGCCGCAGACGGGAGCGGCGGGTGACGGGCGGACACGCACCCCCGCAGGCTCCAGCGGGAGCCGGAGTGCACGCATGCCGTCCTCACGGGTCTCTGTCCTGTACTGGGATGGTGTCGCCAAGGCCTCATAGTGATTAATAAGAGTTAAGTGACAAACTGAGGGGCCGCGCAGAGAGCTCAGGTTTTCCCTGTTTCCCTCATCGCTGGTCCCGGACTGATCTGGAAGCACTCGAGAGCCGACTGCGGTCTTTCTCGTCCCTGTGTGTCACCTCCCGGCGCGGATGTCACGAGCTTGTGTGCACACAGAGGCGCCAGCATGAAGCTTCCCGCTGTGGCTGGGCCGCGTCTAGACGGGCCCTCGGGGCAGGGGCCTGACCCAGTGCCACCCCCGGGCCCGCCGAGTCCCCCTTCCCTCCGGACGACCACACGGGGAAGGCCGCGCGGTCTCCTGTCGCTTCTGCTTCGGGTCCTGGAGCTAAGCTACACGCGTGTGTGGAGCACACGCTTCTCCGCCCACAGCTGCGGTCCCCGTGGCCCCGGCCCCGGCTGGCCTCGGGAGCTGCAGGCGTCCGAGCACGCAGCGCCCAGCACGGCCAGCCGTGGGGCCGGGGCCTGGGGCCCTGACGCGTGGCACCCTGCTGTACCCCGGCCCCCGCTGCATCTCCTCGGCCACAGGGCAGAGCGGGGAGGCCGCCCCGACTGCTGGCTGGCTGAGCCCGCGTCCCCTGCGCAGATGACACACCCCTTCCCTCCAGGGGCCCAAAGTGCTTCGTGAACACAGGTTAGTGCCCCGCCATGCCTCCCCGGGGGACCGACGTGAGACCGCGGACTCTGCGCCGAGAAGGGACCTCGGCCGGCCGTCCCCGGGGTCCCGGCTGCGCGGTGGGTGGCCCACGTGACATGGAGGTGGGGCTTCCCCCACCCTCCTGCTGTGAGCCCTCAGCCCGGTTCCGGGGGAAAGAGAACCCCGAGGGCACCGTGTTCTCCCTCGGCCGCCAGCCACATAGACACTGAGCTCCGTGTCCCCACGACACGCCGCTCAGAACAGGATTCGACGTCCCCTTGTGAGACAGATGACACTCACTCCCGTTGGCTTCCAGTGGGCCTTGTGCCACCGTGCCGGGAGCCAGCTTAGGTCGGGCGACTTCTCAGTGTCCCCTGCCACTGCGGCCGGCGGTGTGGCCTCAGATCTGAGCACCACCCTCAGCGCTAGCGCCCTGTGTGGGCTGGGCAGAGCCCGCCCTGTAGCTGGGGTCTAAACTCTGTAGTTCCAAAAGTGTGTGTCTTTTTCTTGCCTCTCACAATCCAACAACTGTCCCCCATCCCTCATCCCTGTGTGCTCCCAGCTGGGTTTTCCGATGGGGACCAGGTTGAATTGGGCCACCGTGGGTCCTGCCGGCACGCCTCGCCTACCCCCCACCCCACGGCCCGGCCCCAACCCTCCCCCTCGGGCCCTGTCCTGGTCCCTCCCCCCCTCCTCCCACGTCACGTCCGCCAGAGGCCCCCAAAGGCCCCCGGGGGCATGGCGGGGGCCTGCTCGGCCTTGGTGGCCCGGCCAGTGTGTCTCCCGCGCCGTCCGAGGCCGTGAGCCCGTGGCCCGGGGGTGAGGAGCAGGCCAGGCTGCGGGCCCGGGGGGGCTCCCGCACACTGCGCGAGGTGGGGGCCGGCGGCGGCGTCACCTGGCACTGTCACTGTTTATCTGGGGTTACATTCTTGTTAGTCAGAGGAAAAGGCACGACTGAGGGTCACAGCAAGCGGCGGCCGCCGTGGCCGGCAGCGGGGTCAGTTCCGACGCGGCTAACACTGGCGGAAGCTCGTGCTCGGGGCGGCGGCGCCGCGGCCGGCGCTAGACGGCGGGCGGCGCGCACGAGACCACCGAGTTGTAGTCGGGCGGCGGGGGGCAGCAGGACATTGCCCGCTCCAGCTCGCAGTGGTCGCAGGTGAGCCGCGGTGGCCCGCAGCCGGGGTGGCCGAGGGCGCAGAGCCCCGACTCCCTGCTCCTGCTGGTGGCCCGCAAGCTGAAAGGGAGAGAGAGAGGAGCGTGTGACGGAGTTCTGGGGACCAAACACTACAATCCCCCTTTCTTCGTGTGTCGTCTGTCCCTCACTGTCCCACAGCTGACGGCTTCGAATCCCGTCTCGACCTCTGGTCGCACGCCCCGTCTGAGTGGCACGGCCCGCTGCCGCCCGCGCGGGGTGCCGGGCGGAGGGGGCTGTGAACCCTGAATTCCGGGGGGGGGGGGAAATAACTCCGAGACAGGGGCAGGCTGCAAGACGCCCCTGCCCCCCTAACTCTGACGTCGAGGCCCGGGACCCCAGAGCAGCGGGCCAGCGGCGCCACCAGGCGGACGGAGGGCCTTCGGACGGGGCTGCGCCTCGTGCGGAGGTGCCCGGAGATGGCCCCTGAGTTCACGCGTGGGGGTGCGGCGTGCCGTCACCGAGAGGCGCTGGTGGCCCCGGTTCTGAGCGGGGTCGGCACGTACAGCACGTGCTCTGGGCGCCTGTCCGTTCAAACGGCAGCTTTACCGATCGACGCTGCACAAGCCACCTGCGTCCGGTGCTCAGGTCAGCGCCCCCGTCACCCCAGTCGACGTCAGGACGCTCTCCTCGCCCCCCAGGAGAAGGCCACCCCCACTTCATGCCCAGTCCTCCGCCCGCCCTGCGCCCGGGCGGGCACCAGGCTCCCTTGCCCTCTGCCGCACGTGCTGGGCCTGCCTGTTCCTGCTGGAACGTTCCGCACGTTCTCTCTCCTTAAACCCCGGCGTTCCTTCCGAGATCTCGGGGCTCAGGTGTCTGAGTTTATGTCCTCCCTGTCTGTTTCTGCCGAGCCCGAACCCTGTGGCTGAGGAGGGCCCCTGGCTCTCGACGCCCCGTTAACCCCCTCCCAGCACGGCCCTCACGCCCCCCGCACTGGTCGCGGGAAGCCGCCCCCTCCTCACCTGGTCTTCAGCGAGGCCGGGGCTTTGCTCTCGGTCCAGGTGAAGCGCTTCAGCAGCGGGGAGGCCAGCGGAGCGCTGTCGTCCGCTGGGTGGCCCTGGCGGGGACAAAGGGACAAATTATACCTCTTGCTTGGCCCAGAGGGGCCCACGCCGAGCCTGGGGGGTTGCGCATCTGAAGCCCCCCAGGCCCTGTCCTCGCCTTCCACAGCCCCCGCCCCTCAGGATGAAGCGTCCTCTCCACACTGACAAGCCTAAACTTTGTCCGTCTCAAGAAATGCCTGTTCCCAGTGACTCCGAGGGCGAAGAAGATAAGCGTAAACAACGGGGCATCCGCGGGTGACAGGAGTGTTCTCCGCTGTGACTTTTACGCGTGGACACTGACGGGCTGACGGCGCCCGGCGGCCACGGCACAGGACGTCGGCGACGCTGTGAAGACGCGGTAATTTCTCCCCTTGAGGAGGCCGGGCTCTCCGGGCCCTTCCCGACCCTGGCTGCCAGCGCGCACTCCTCGTCTGCGCTCTGTTAGCCTGGTGCGTTGGACGAGGTGTTGGTGCTTTTGGACGGTGACGGGGCTGTCACAAGGCCACAGGGCTTGCGGTCACCAGCCGCGGGTCTTCCAGGCCCTTCGTGGGGCAGCCGTCGGCAGCACCTCTCAAACGTTCCTGTGCGCGAGTGCCCCTGGCGAGCTTGTGACAGTGCAGAGTCTGACTCAGCGCGTGTGGGCGCGTCCCGGGGGCCAGCACCTCTGGCCCCCCTAGTGGCAAAGGCGTGTACCAGGGTCACGCTGTGAGTGGCAGGGCCTGTGAGGCCCGCCCCCCCCCCACTCATCCTCTCGCCCCACGTCCCAGAGCTTTCGGGGACACACTAGTCGAGCCCCCTGTTCGCCGGGCTGCGTGCACCGCTCTGCTCTGGGTGGCCGGGGAGGAGGGTGGCCGTCCGGCCTCCAGACACGGGGGAACGGGGCGCAGGCCCAGACGCCAGGCAGGCCCCTTCCAGGCGCCCGGGCCTCTCTGATAGCACGGGGGCCGCCCGTCACGCAGGTTTGCGCCCCTCTGCTCCTCTGAGAGCAAGGTTCCGGCGTCGGCACCGAGGACGCTGGGGACACAGCACGGAGTGTCCTGAGGGGCTGAACTGAGGCCAGCCGAGGACTCGGGCCCTGGAGCGCCTTCTGAGTCACCTTCCAAGACCCGAGCGACCCGCTTCCAGAGGAGCGCTGTGTCGCTACGCCCTGTCGCCGGTCCCCCCAAAACTGCCGTTCCGGCCACCACTCGTGTCGGCCCCCGCTGGCTGCGAGCACCAGGCCGCGGGGTCTGCGTGTGGGCGCGGGGCGGCAGACGCTGCTGCTGGCGCCCGGAGCAGCTTCATCCCACTACTTACGTGCAGCACGGAGGCGGCGACCGGGGCCAGTTCTTCGAAGGTCTCGACTCTTTCCAGGCTCATGAAGTGGAAAGCGTTCACGTATCTGACGGAGAAGCAGACGGAAGACTCAGCACGGGAAACGCGTCCAGCTCCCGGAGTCGGGGGACCGCAGGCCCTGCGCCGCCCGCCGAGATGGACCGAAATTCCGGAGGGAAGCACCCCAGCCCCGCGGCGCAGACGCCCGGCCGTGGCCCCTACGGGCCCTGCAGTGACGCCGCGTCCCCCTCGGTGGGTAATCCACCCGGCGGAACCCCAGCGGGGCCTGGCAGGCTTGGGGGTGGCGTGGCCTCTCGCCCCGTGTGGAATCGGAAAGGGTCGGCCTGGGGGAGCACGGAGTCATCCCCGGGTCTGACACCCTGTGTGACGAGGGACAGGAGTGGTGCCCAGAGGCGTGACGCGGCTTTATCACGTCGCTGTCTACTGCTAGGAAGGTGCGAGGGGACCGGTGGCAAGGTGTGCCAGCCCACACACAGCGGGGGTGTGTGACCGTTGGCACAAAGTGTGCGTGCAGCATCCGTCACCGTGAGTGCTGGTGTGACACGCGCGTGACCATTGGTAACGACGTGCAGTGTGCATGCGGCCACCGGTAATGACGCGTGAGTGACGCGTGTGACCATCAGTGCCGGTGTGATGCGTGTTTAACTGTCAGTAATAATGTGCATGACGTGCGTGTAACCATGAGTGCTGGCATGATACACGTGTGTTAGTAATGACTCGTGTAACACGTGTAACCGCCTGATATGAGCTTAGCCGTCAGGAGTGGCGCGTGCTATGAGTGTGACTGTCAGGAGTGAGGTGTGCGTTATGTAACCTAGTTCTGGGCGCAGGTGACACCCAGGTGATGGGCAGCTCTGAAGCACTGACCCCCCTCCCCCCACGTGCCCAGGGCGGACACTCGGTAAGGGTTTGTCCCTTTCCTCCTCTGTAGTGATGAGCTATGTTTATCAGATAAGAATAAAATCACTTTGTTTAGTTTTATCTAAGGTCTCCTGGAAAAAGCCAATGCTATTGAAAAGAAAGGTGAAGGAATTACTGTGGGATAAGATAAAGACGGGGTGTCATTCTTGACCAGACCCTGCTCTTCCTTTTTAAGGCGTCAGAGGGACCTGGGGGACGTTTGCCTGCCTAAGCATATGATATTAAAGAATTAGTGATTCTTTGTGATAACTTTGGTGTGGTCACACAGGAGAATGTCCTCGCGAGACGTGTGACAAAGCATGTGGGGGTGAAGAGTCACAAGGCCCTAAGCTCCCCCTCAAACGGTTGGGCGAAGAGAAAAGCACATCCGTGGGGAGCGTGCAGACACAGATCCGGTGCGGGGAAGCCCTGGGCCGGTCCAGCCAGGTGCTAACCACGGCCGAACCTCGGGCGTGGCCTGTCTTTCTGTACGCGTGAAAGTTTTATGACACAAAGTCGGGGCAAGCACGGACACTTACCGGACGTTGTCGGAACTCCCCGAATCGAACCTCGGAGCAGAGACCCCTTGCTTGAAGAGGTCCTCGGCGGAGGCGGGGGCCGAGCACGCGAACCCGCCGTCTGCCGTCAGCACGGCGCTCAGGGGGATGTAGTCCTTGCCGTCCTAGACGCCGGAGACAGGGCTGTGACGGGCGGACTCCTCGCTCAGTCCAGCCCGGCCAGGCCCGCCGGCCACAGCCACGTCACTCGCACCGCCTCGGCTGTGTTTTGCAGAGATAATTCTGCACACGCACACACATGCATGCACACAGACACACACTTGCTAACCTCAGCTGTCAAGAGCTACTAGAACGACCCGTGAACACCCCCCCGACGGCCGCGCGAGGCCCCCGGCTCGGGCAGGCCCCACACGCGCAGCCTCACCTGCTGCACGTTGGCCTGCAGCAGGTCGCCCAGCTCCTCCACGAGGTCCGCGAACCTCGGCCGCTCCTTGGGGTCCCGGTGCCAGCAGTCCAGCATGATCTGGTAGCTGCGGGGAGAGCACAGCTGCAGGGCGGGGTGGGGGCGCAGGCCGCCGCGGCACGCACACACACGTCTGTGGCGGACACTCGGCCGTGCCTGGCGCGGGGCGGGCGGGGGCGGAGGCCGGCGAGGGCTCCCGAACAGACGCCCCGCCCCACCCCACCCCACTACGAGCTCGCAGTGGACACCGGAGATGCCCTGCGCCCAGTCCCGTGCCGCCCCTGGGAGCTGCATGTCCCCATGGCGCGCGAGGGCCTCCGCGGGCGGTCCCACCCCCGTCAGAGCTTCTGATATGCAGCGTCTTGGTGTCACCAAAGCTAACTCTCATCCGGGGAATTAAGCGTCGGAGGCCCCCGTGGGACGCCTCACCCTCCCGCCGTACAGGGATGTGTCTGCAGGGTGAGGGTCCCCACACCGGAGGCCGGCACCACGCCGCCTCGGGACAGGCTCTCTGCCGTCCTCGGGAGGTGTCTGCTGAGTGACCTGTTCCCTCAGGAGGTCGTCTGGGCTAGACGCTGACCGGGTGGGCGCTGGGTCAGACCCCCGTACGGGCAGAGACCTGGTCTCCACACCGCTCCCCGGCTCAGGCCGGGCTCTGAGCGCCCGGTAGGGACCTCGGCTGGGGGACTCAGGCTGATCTCAGGAGGACAGAGCTGCCCCCCACGAGCCCTGGGCCGCGCTGGGACATCACGGGCCGCGCCGGGCCTGCGTGGGGCTCAGACGAGCCCCAGCGACTGCGGCCCAGGCCACGTCGGCGCCACGGGCTTCCCGGTCGCACTGGCCAGGAAAGCAAGCGAGTCTAATGAACGCAGTGCAGCCCTGGGCTCGGGTATCTGTCCCCAGCTCAGGCTCCCGGCACACTACGTGTGACAGACCAGAGCAGGTCCCGGTTCCCCGCTGCCCCAGGCTGCTCCCTCCCTCTGCCTGCCCACGCTCCAGCACCGCCCCCTCGTCCTGGGTCTGCCCGGGGCTGGTCTCCAGACACGGAGGCAAGAGACGGCCGCCATGCACTCGGGCCAAGCCCACGCTTCCTTCACTCCCTGATCCTCCCCAAAGGCCACCGCAGGGCTCTGACAGGACCCCGGAGTGTGGGTGGGGCGGGGAGGGCCGCCTGCCAGCTCAGGAAAGGAGGTGCCGCCCAAGTCCTTGTCAGCAGCTCGACACGACTGCAAGTGTCATCACATTCCTGTCCGGCACTCAGAGGACAGAATGTCCCCGAGCTTCAGGAAGAGAGAGTGGGAGAGGGGCGAGCCGGCGCCGAGCGACCGGGGAGCCTTCGCCCAGAGCCTGCCGCTGCCCGGGGCCACGGGCCACGCTGCCCCTGGATGGGGGCCCCTTCCCTCCCCTGCTCCGGGAGCTCGAGCCGGCCTGCGCGGGGGGAGGCATGGCCCCCGCCCGGGCTCCGCAGCCGGCCTGACAGACTCCCATGTGGCTTGGTTCCCGGGTGGCCTGTTATTTCCACCTGGATTCACACCTAGGACCTGAATTTCTCACTCCGGCCCCGGCCAGAGGCTTTGGGAAGTCACATCAGTGGTCTAGAGAGGAGACAGGTGAGGGTGGGGCCGGGACGATGTGCCTCGCTCTGGGAAAGCCTCCCTGCACACCTGGCCGAGGGGGCCCCACAGGTCTGGAGTTCTAAATCCCAGCGAGCCCCCCGCCCGCCCCAGGAGTCCCGTGTGGCGGGGAAGGGGCCGGGCGGCCGAGGCTCACATGTCAGGAGTTGCGTACTCGGGGGCCCGCATTCTCACGCCCTCCTTCAGGCGGCTGCAGAAGTCCTCGTCCACCTGCACGCCCGGGTACGGGGACGCACCTGCAGGGGGACCGAAGCACAGGACAGTCAGCGCCGATGGCCCAGCCACGGCGCCCAAGGACGGCGACGGCTCCCCACCCGCAGTGGAGCTCAGCAAATCCCCGCTGGTGACACAGGCTCAGTCACAGCCGCGGTGCTGGGTGTGATGCCTCGGGCCATTCCCGGGACTGCTCCTGTCCTCTGAGGGCCCCCTGTCCTGTCCCCTCGAGCAGCTCTGAGGAAATCCCACCGTTAGACACTCATCCCTCGTGTTAATGAGGTTCCTTCTAACGCCAGTGGACCGGGCGCTGTGGACCACTCATACCCCTGACTGTCATTCCCTACTTTCTTGTCGTCGCCCACAGAACTGGACACGCATTGCTGTGCCGGGCCTGAGCCCCAGGGGCCGGGGCTGCCTGTCCCGGCCGCCCACGGGCCCCTCCCTTCGAGGGAGCCCGGTGGCTGGGGCGGGGGCGACCAGGCTCCTCGGGCCTCCGCCACCGCCGCCTGTGTCTGTCTGCGCGCTCGAGTGACCGCTGCTGGTAGGAAGCAGCTGGGAGGCGCAGGGTGCTGGCACCATGTCACCGCGGGGCCGCTGAGGCCGCCAAGCTGCTTTCAAAGAGTGGAAGCAACAGGTGCCTGTCATCGAAAGCAGGGGAATGAATGGTTTTCACACATTACAGGAAACAGGGATGTTACGAGGCCACTTCTATTTGCTCTGAAAGGCCAGTCTTTGGCAAGGTGCAAACGCCCGCTGGCCGGACCCCACACGGGGGAGGCCTCGGGGCGGCGGCGAGTGTCTGCGAGCCGATCTGGTCCCCGTGCGCCTGGGGTGGGACCAGGCCCCCAGCTGCCGGCCGTGGACGCCACTAGAAGCAGGACACACACAGGGTCCTGGCGTGCACACCGCGTGAAGTGCGTCCCAGCTCATGGCGGACCCCAGCCGTGCTGCTGGCGGCACCGAGGGCCTGTCACTGACACCGGCCGAGCTGGCTCGGTGCGGCCTTTCGTCAGGGACTCCGAGGGGAGGGGTGATGCGGGCAGGGAAGAGGGCAGGGCGTTAGGAATCGGGGTGTCTGAGGAATCGGGAGGGGGGTGGAGGATGGAGGAGCCAGATGGGCTGATGGGGCACCCCACTTCAGATTTCCTGCTGGTCTGCTCCGCTGGGGTCCCCTCCCCCGCCAGGGGTGCACATACCGCAGGCGGGTTCTGCGTGGACCCACGACCCCGGACGGCTTCTGGCTGCCCGGACGCGGACCCCAAGCGCGGGTGACCCCCGAGGACGCCCGACAGGCGCCAGGTCCCCGGACACATGGCCTCTCCCTCCCCCACTCCCCGAGTTACCCAAGGAGAAGATCTCCCACAGCAGCACTCCGTAGGACCACACGTCGCTCTGCGTGCTGTAGATTTTGTCGAAGATAGACTCGGGAGCCATCCACTTCAGAGGAAGTCGCGTCTAGAAAGGGCACGGGGGCCTTGAGCAGAAGGCCAAGCAAACAAAGCACAGGCGGCCCGGGCGCCCGTGGGTCACCTCCCAGATAGCGCTTGGCCCAGAAGCCACTTCCTAGAGCGGTCACGGTTTCCTAACACAGAACGGCCCCGCGGGAGCTGCGGGCCGCACCGATTCCCATGGAGATAACGTTAGCGGGTCGGCGAGCCCCTCCCATGGCCGGCAGGCCCGTAAGGAAAGCTGTCCCCCCAAAAACCCTCGCCCCTCCATGGGACCCGAGAAAGAGTGCTCTGAATTAGAAGACAGCCGGAAAACTCAATTCCAGGGATTTCTCCTGAGAAAAAAGGACCCTGAAAGGCATCCTTATGGAGAAAGACAGGGTTTTAAAAGTCATTGGGTCGGGGGGACGGAGGAAGGTGACAGACAGCGTTTAGGAGAGCAGGTGGCTGGTCTTCAAGCGTGCAGGCACACTTCAGCTCTCTGAGACAGGCCTGGCCACTCGGGATGCATGGGAATCGACAGGAATCATGGGACAACGAGAAAAACACAAGGGGAGGAGCAGGGAGAGGCTGAGACACAAATGGACAAAGAGGGGGACAGACGGACACGTAGGTGAATGCCATCTCTGCAAATCGGGGCTCCCAGGAAAGTGGGTTTTTTTTTTCCTTTTATAAAAAGAGGCCATGGAGCCATCATGCTTCCCTGAGTATTGTCTGGGGACCAGCAGTGCCAGTGGCGCCTAGAAACTCGTTTAGCACAGCGAATTCCCAGGCCCCACCAAGCCTCACTGAGCCAGAATTTTGGGGGGTGGGGCCCACCAACGGGAGTTTAGTAAGCCCTCTGGGTGGCCTGTGGGCTCATGGAAGTCTGAGAACCATGGCTGCGGAGTCACCGGCTAGGCCCAGGCGCAGCCTCAAACCCTCAGGGTGGAGGCCACAGGAGAGAGGGCACAGGAGGTCACCCCCAAAAGTGAAACCTAACGCTACCTCCAAAAACAGCAGAGAAGAGAAGCCGGAGCGAGCCAGCCGGGGACGCTGGGCATGGGGGCAGATGCTGGAGTCACACGGCTTCCTCCCTAGCAAGATAACGCGACTCCGCGCCCCCTCCCGCCCCACCCCACCCTTTCCTGAGCGCTGTCCACCTGCCGAATCCATCAGTGGGTTTATCTGAGGGGAGAGTCCAGGCTGTTCTTTCCCGCGGTTCAGAAAACGCCCACAGGAGTGAGCCCAAGGGAGGGGCCGGTGTGGTCCCCCCCGAGGCCCCACTAAACGCTGCTCAGGCTGGCCACCTCGAGCAGCGCTGCCCAGAGGACAGGGACCAAGCCGGGAGGGAGAGAACAGCAGGACGAGGAGACGGCGGCCCGTCGGAGCCCCACGCGAGGGCTCCCTGGAACACAGCCCGCCCCGGCCGCTCGTCTTCACAGAAAGCATGTGACGGCTTTCGGGGCCCACTGCCGAGGAAGTGTGAATGTTTACCAAGGGCTCCGGTCTGCGGCTGAAAATGACAGGGTATAAATGAGCCGAATAAACAACGAACCGACTTACATCTCCTTTTCTCACATAATCGGGGTTCTTATAAATATCCCGGGCGAGGCCAAAATCACAAATCTTCACCACATTGTTCTCAGATAAAAGAATATTCCGTGCTGCCAGGTCCCGATGGATGCACTATAATAAAACAGTTGCATAATCAATGCGCTTCCTTAATCCGACTGACTAATTTCCTGCGGCTTCTCTGTCATTATTCTTCTCCGCGCGGGCATCCGCTCCCTGACAGAAGCGGCCCCCGGCGCCCACGGAGCTGCCACGGACACGGACACGAAGCGCCTCTTTACAAACGCGGCCTTCGGACGCCCCGAAGGCGAGGCGCAGCCCGAACCCGCTCTGCCACGCCTTTGCGGGCCAGCACCCCGGCCCACGAAGCTGGCTGGCGAGGGACTTCTCCCTGGAGCAACACCGCCCGCAGCCTCTGATCCCGAGCTGGGGTGCTCAGGCAGCCTGGCTGTGGCTTGAGGGAGGACACGGTGGAGCACGGGGCCCAGGTTTCTCCACTCTGAAACCCAGGATGGCTTCTCCCGGAGCTGGGTACCTGAGACGCGTTGCCGTGGAAACCCCTCACTCACATCAGCGTAAATGAAGGCGTTCGCCACGTTCAAGGACACGAGTGCAAGCAAACACGAGGAAATGTGGATTTAGAGCCAACTCGTGTTTGTCCCCACAAGCGTCCACGTGTCTGTCCACGCGTGGCAAAGAACAACGGTACAGAGCAGGGCTGACCTTTCTGGAAGACAGAAACTCCATGCCTCTGGCCACTTGGAAACTGTAGGAGATCAGGTCCTCCATAGTGATGGGCTGCTTGTAGAAATCATCGGGGTCTGGAAAGCATCAAGACCGAAGCTTGTTACTCCGCCAAATCCCATATTGGAACAATGCGAGCCAAACAGAAGACCAACCAGCAAGTGGGTCAGAGTTCATTTCCAAGAGCATCTGAGCGTCAGTGGGAATATCAGAGATTCTTCCAGGCCTCGGCCCGTTTTAGCAGTGTGTGGGGGGAGGGGGACGAGCCGTGAAGACAAAAAGGCCTGAGGGGAGACAATCTACAGCTCGCTGTCAAAATTAGCAACCCTGAAAATAATCTGAATTCAAATCTTATCTGCTTGGGACATTGCTCTCAGAGTCTCCCGGATGTTTATTAGGCTGATAAATAATGAGAAAATTTCAGGGATGCACAGTAAGTTGTAAAAATATCTCCGGCTGTAGGACAGGAAGGAATTAATACCTACCCTCCTCTTCCTCGGCATCACTCAGACTTTTATCTTCCTGAAACCCGGAGCTCGCGAAGCTCTCGCTGCTGGTGACGCTGTCCAGTCTTGGTTTCTTGCCTTGGTCCACGTCTGCTTCCACTTTTTCTTTCTTAGGCTCCACGTGTAATGCCGCATCCTTTGAACAGACCGAGGGGGACACAGATGAAAGGGAGTGCTACTTTGGGGGAGGCGGCCAGTCCCTTGAGCGGGCGATGAGAATGTCATTCCACAAAAAGGACAATGAATTAGCAGCAGGGGCTTTATGATGGCCAAGCAGCTGGCCACTCCTGGGGGTGTGGAGTCTATTCTGCCCTTGACCGAGGTAGGACATGTGAACGTTACTGAGCGCTGACTCCGTGAGCCAGGATATAAAGAATCTCAGGCGCATTTTCTCATTCAATCTTTCCAACAGTCGTATGCAGTTCTTCTACATGAAGACACAGCTTCAGAGAAGTCAAGGAATCGAAGTGACATGCCCAGGTTTCGCCAGCGCTAGTCTGTGCCCTTGACCGCTCTCCCATGCCACGGGCCACCTTGTGAGAGATGATGTGATGGGCAGGAGCGGGTGCCCAGTGAGCCTGGGCCTTCCCTGTGTAATCCCTGTGGCTATAATCCCCGAGGGCTGTGGCTCCCAATTCCTCTAGTCTCCCTGGGGAAGGGGGAGCGTGAGCATTTCTTTTACTTTCCTCCAGTGAAAATAAAAGATACAGTTTGAATCTAACGGGTAGAAACAACCTCTCAGCCTGGACGGGGCATCCAAGCCCCGGTGTACAACCTGGCTCCTCCAGGCCCCATGTGACCAGGGGCAAATCACCTTACTCTCCTGGGTTTCATCTTCCTCACCTGAAAAGCTCTATCATCTGTTACGTTTTGAGTCGTAGAAAAGGAGTTCTTGGTCTGGGGCGTTCACGTGGAACCCGAAAAGATTTTTACCACATTTAGTAATTCCTCTAACTATTGCAACAAGAGAAACTTAGCTCTCCCGGTGGCTCTGTGACAGGACCGGGTGGCTAGGCTCAGTTCTGCCAGGTGCCAGTATTAAAGCAGGCTGAGAGGAACTTGGCTTCAGTGGCTTCCCATGATCCTCCAGCACGGTGTGGCAGTGCTACGATTAAGCAGGCTCTCTGGTCCTGCCTTGGCTTTTCCTAGAAATGTCACCAAGCAGGAGTGATCCCTCCACTAGAGGGCGCAGTGGGAGCAAGCAGAGGACACAGGGCCAGCCCCACCAACTCAGAGTGTGGTGCTGGGGACTGGGCTCCTCTCCCCTGAGAAGAGACCTTCCTGGGCTGCAGGAGGGGAGGCAGGCCTCCGAGTAAACATCCACCGCCACCCAGGTGACCTACCTGAGGACAGGTAAAAAATATAACCCTTTGTTACTGCATCTTCCTGAGGCAGTTAGGTTTGACTCTGCTCAGTTGGGGCCTGCAGTTTCATTTGTCACAGGACCCTCCCCAGAACTGAAGGCAGCAGGGGGAGAGTACAGGCAAGGGCGTTGGGGAGAATAGTGCTCAACAGGCCCATCACGCTCAGGTCTGTGACCACGCTCTCTGGGGCATGTCACCAGTGACCATAACTCACACTCCCTTTCTGATTCCCAACCAACAGTACCTTCAGCTTTGCTTATTGGTAACCTCCTCTGTTAAATAAAAGTTAATGTACTGAATTTTTGGGACTCGGGCAGAATACAGTGGATCTATTAAACCAATCGTATTTAAAGGTCCTGGTGAATTTAGTTGGGAAATGAAATATCCCGTTTCTATTTAGCCTTTGGTTTTCCCTTCACCTTCTCCTTATATTCCTTTAGGTTTCAAACATGAAATCCAGCCATGTGTTTTCCACGAAAACCCTAGGCTCCACCGACAGGGAGGCGAATCATTAAATATAGCCAGAGGAGGAAGCAAACTCTTCAAAACAAAGGACGCACGAACCCAAACGTTCCATCCTGCCCTGGTCCCTGGGGTGTTCTGCTGGCTTAGTTCTTCCTGAAGCCAGTCCAGGATTTCAGGACTGAAGGGCGTTTGCTCTCTTAGCTCAGGGCACCACTTTCCACTTTTTCTTGTTTTTTTTTTTTTTCTTTTTTTTCTTTTTCCTCCTTGTCCAATGTAGTACACAGAAAAAGCACTGGAAGGGGAGATAGGAGAGCTGGGTTCTCTCCCCACCGACTTCTCTTGGTAAATATGTGTCCTTAAGCCAATCACTTAAATTAGCTGATCACAAATATCTCTTTAAGAGCTTTAAGATTCTAGTTATGAGAAAGCATGGTTTAAAGTTGGGTAAAATACAGTCTAAAACACCTGTGTGTCTTTGGCTGGATCAAAGCTAGAGAGATGAGAGGACGGGCCAGCTGTCTAGCGGTTCCTATTTGTGTGCCACATGATGACTCTCGCCCACGTGGCAGAGATGGGCACCATACTTGGATGTTGGACACTTGATTCATTACACAGATCGTATAGGTCAGTGGCATTAAGTTGGACCCACCCAGTCTTTCTATCTCCGTGAATCAATAATGATGACCGTGATAGTTATTATTACTTCCATTGGATAAATGAGGAAGTGAAATTTAGCGGGACTGAGTACCTTGCCCAAGGTCCCAGATTTCATCACTGGTAGAGACAGGATTCAAACCCAGAAGGTCTGACTCTGGAGTCCGATGCTTAACCTCCACACTACACTGATTCATCACCAACGTTGCTAATTATCAGTTAATAATTGTCTAATTGTCGCCCGAGCTTCTCCGGCCCAGAGAAGGAAACAAGATGGCTGCTGTGGGTCACACTGGCAAAGCTTCATTAAACTCTTGAACTTGGTTTGCCTTCAGGACTTGGACCCATGTGTTCCTTTTATTCAATACCTTTACTTTAGTGGATAAGACTGATTTGGTGTCTGTATACGGGTGACAAGGGTGGTGAGGGTCAGGGGAAGTGGGAGAAAGGGCCGTAGGAAGAGAAGAAGGTGATTTCTTGGGACACATCATCGGTCTATTGTTGACTGTGAAGTCAGTTGATTGAGTCCTAAATTTCTGTAACCTAATAAATGGAGATGATTATATTTATCATCTTTTAAGAAACAACTGACTAAGTGATTCGTGTGTGTTTCTATATATCTAGAGAGAGAAAGAGAAATAAGGTTATCAAGATGATCTGATAGATATTTAGATAGATGGCTAGTAAACTTTAACCCCTAATTATCACTGCATACAGTAAGATCAAATATTTCTGTGCTGTCCACACAGTGTGTGATATATAACAAAAACATTTTAAAGAGATAAACAATTTTGAAAGAGTGTGATATATGAGCATGGAAGGAAAAATAAAAGAAAAGAAGTAAAAAGCAGAGATTGAGTGTTAAGCTTAGTCATTGATGGGAAAATACAGGCTTCTCTTGCTTTATGCTGCTACAGCCTAAATGGAAACTCATTGCTATCTCTCAAATCCTCCAAGTGCAAAATTCCTTACCTTGTTGAGAAAGAATAAGTCTCGTTTGCTCTTGAGATAGTTGGATAGGTTCCCATATTTGCAATATTCCACGATCACCATCAGGGGCCCTGTAGCCAAAACAGCACATGCTCAGCCACGCCAAGCCAGTCAGCTATTTGCCAGCCATCGGCAGGCAGGCCTCAGAAACCACAAACCAACTTCTTGTTATGTTAGTGGGACCTCGGGATGCAACTTAGGGTGAGAGACTTTTTTCAATTTAACTTGAGAAGGGGCTGTAAAAAATACAAAGAGAATAGGAGACAACTGTGGGTGGGGGAGAAGCAGAAAGAGTAGAAGGAGAGAGAACTGAAGAGGGGAGGGGCCAAAGCCGGGGCTCTTCCTGTACCTGCCAGCCACACGCTCCTCTGTGAGTAGAGGGGCCTCGGGACATTGTTACCCACCCCATTGGTAAGCAGCTTCAGAAGGGCTAAAGCAAACATTTTAGTAAAGGACGGGACAGTAGATATTTTAGGCCTCGTAGGCCATACGGCTACTCGCTCTGCCTTGGTAGTGTCAACGCGGCCAGAGCTGACAGTACAAACGAGTGATTGTGCTCAATAACCCTTTATAAACACACTAATTTGAACTGCACACACATTTTGCATCACAAAATATTATTCTTTTAAGTATTTCCCCACAACTATTGAATAGGGTCACATTAAGCTCAGAGGTTGACCCCCATCATCTGCCGGAAGGAAGAGGTTTGGGAAAGAAACACCGACATGCACCATGAATCCTGAACGGTGCCCGGAGGGCGGGGAACGAGGCCGGGCACGAGGCCTGCCACGGGCCGCAACTTCCGGTTCCGGGTCAAAAGCGGGGTGACCCGGAAGTGTTCGAGCGGGCGGCCGCCAACGTTCTGTGAGGCCGCGGCCCTGGCGGCCTAGTTCTCCCTGGCTCCCAGAGGCTCCCAGTAGCGGGGTGCTCTGTCTGTCGGGACTTTGCTGGTTTAAAAATGCAAGTCAGAGACCCCCGACGGCACCTGTTCCCTCCGGGTTACAGAATAGGAGGTGGCTTCCTGTGGTGCCACGACTCCCGCCACCCCGGGCGGATTCGGTGCGGCCTGGGTCCCTGAGGGCCTAGTAACCCTCGCCTTTCGGGGGGGGGACAGGGGTGCTTCCAGCCTGGAGCCGGCTCCACGCAGACGTGCACCCCGAGGTGGGTTCTCTGGTTACCCCCCCAGAGTCACGGGCGCGAAGCCCAGGCTGACAGGACGACGTTGCCACGGCAGAGAACGCCAGGAGGAGCTTCTCACCTGCCATTACCCAGGGGTGACAGGGAAGCAGGTGGCTGTGTCTAGGTCCCCGGGACTCTAGTTCTGGCCTCGCCAGCCCTTAGCGCCTCTCCCCACCGCCACCCTACCCGGGAGGCCTTCCCAGCCACCTTTCGTCCCTGCTACCTTTGCTGAGCTTGGAAAATATTATAAGTGTAGGTGCTTTATGCCTGTCTTTCTGGTGCCAGCAGTGAATATGCATCTGCAGCCAAGCGCTGACCTAGCCATAGTGGCGGATGGAAGGGTCTTCAAGAACATTGGCTGCTATAGGGGAAGCTTCAAGGGATGCACAGCCTTCTGTGCGTTTCCCTTAGCTCTGGTCACACTCCTTGAAAGTCATTCTAGAAACCCCCCCCCTCCACTTGGCCTAGAGCCTGCGGAAGGAGATCTGAAGGGGAGGCCTTCTCTTCACGACCTTTAACTGTGTAGGGAAGGCTTTTCTAGGGTGGGAGCCCCCTTTTATAAGTGGGCAAACTATTTCCTCTGGACGGGCTGAAAGGCCATCTTCCAGGAGGTGAGGGGGAGCAGGGCTGGGGAGAAGGAGCAGCAGGTGGGGGAACTTCTCCTGTGAGCCCGTGAACCGGGAGGCCGAGTGGCCGGCCCCTTCTCATTTACCTCCTTGCTTGGTGCAGGCTCCCAGCAGGTTGACGACGTTCAGATGGTGGCCGATGTGGGTCAGGATCTTGAGCTCCGTCATCAGAGCTTTGTACTCGCTGGCCGTGGCCCCCTCTGTGTGAGAAGCGAGGAAGAGTCAAGGCGACCGGACAATGGAGCCCTTTCCGCCGGAGGCGGCATCCCTGCCCCCCAGGTTTGTCACTGTTCAGCTGGTTGCTTCACTAACTTCCCCACATTCTGCAGGAGGGCCAAGTCTGCAGACTGTTTTCATTACTCCCACCCTCCCGGGCCAACATCCTTTCGATTACAGTAAGGCCCGGCGTGGCGGTGGGGTTAGTCACCGCACGCTTCCTCTCGCTGGACCTAGCCCTGTTCGGTAATGGGCTGACTCAGAGCAGGGCACCTTGGGGAAGCGCCTTCCAGAGGCTTCCCTTCTGTCAGTACCGGGCCTGGCGAGATCCATCCAGGCCGGGGATGCGCCCGCCCTGCACCCCTTTCTCTCACTTTCCCCCTCTTTGAGGAGTTAACAAAGAACGAGACAAAGGGCCTGCAAGAGGCGCAGGGGCCACTTCTGTAAACATCGTCGCAGTGTGTCACATGCTCCCTTTAACCTTTTCCTCCCCAGAGGCCTCAGGGTTATCTCAAGTTGTGAGGGTCCGAGAGCATCTGACCTTCAGTTTCATTCTCAGAGATAAACAGCATCAGTCTAAGCATTAGCAGAGTCTAAAGCTAAAGTAAATTTGTTATCTCTCTTTGTTCCTATTGGTTGATTTCTGAGGCATTTAAGCATTTTAAGTTATTTTTAGAAGTAAAAAAAGCCATATAATCTGGCTGTAAAATCTTCTAACGATATGATGTGTGTAGAGTAAAAAGTGAAAGCCACTCCAACCCACTTACCTTTTTAGAAGTGACCACTATTAGTTGTTACGAGTTTCATGCATTTTTCTATGCATTTATAAATATCCAAACAAAGGTTTGTTTGTTGCTATTTGTATAAATGAGATTACATGTATATTTTTAAAAATATGTTTTTACTCCCTTTTATATATTGAAGACTTTCCATTCTTTTTGATTAATCAATGGCATTCCTAACGTTTAGATTATACAGGGTTTTTGTTTTGTTTGCTTGTTTGTTTGTTTGTTTGCCATTACAAACGATGCAGCCTATGTGTAATCTTTGTACACATGTGGGAGTATTTCTGCAGGACAGTCCTGGAATGAGGCAGTGGATGTGCATGTGACATTGTGGTAAATACTGACGTGGTATTTCATAAGCACAAATCATTTTTTAATAATAACCAGATAAACTCTAGAATCCTCCCTGCGAGCTTGGGATCGGCTCACAGTAGACACTCAACATTTATTTGTTAGATAAATAAACAGCATGATTACGCTTCTCATTTTAGACATGGGCATAAGGCCCAAAGGTTAAAGGTTTTACCGAAGGGCCCTTCGAAAGAGCTTCTGACTCATGGCATTTGACAGTCTGCCTTTGCAGCTTCTCCTAGAAACAGATGGCCGGCCAGTTTAAAAACAAGAAAGCTGAATGGAAGTGGTTTTTAGGAATTTTATACAGCTGGTTATTTGGCAGTCCTTTTCAATCAGGGCTGATGGGAACAAAACGATAAACGCTTATAAAAATATTAGGCACACTATTTCTGTTTGCAAAGAGTAGATTCTGTGGGTCTCTAAAAACTCAAGTCAGAATTTCTCTCTCAGACTCATCAGTCCCCGCATGCCCTATTAGCACCGAGGGAAGCCAGGCTGTCTGGCTCAGGTGGCTCCAGTCGTGGGCAGGGCCACAGGTGTCCTCTTGCTCCTAGAGAGTGTGTGTGTGGTGGTCATAGGCAGGGAAACGAGGCTGGCTGGGGAAGCAGCCGCTTGCAGGTTCAGTTTCTGTCTGTGTCAGGGTTGGACACAACTTGGCCTTCGGGATGCAGGCCAGGGTCGTAGTCAGGACTTTGGAGCCACGGGGCATTCCGGGAGGCGGTCTCTGCAGCCCTCCTGAGTGGCACTGTGCCGTGGGGGAAAGCACTGCCCTCAAAGCGGGGAGACTGGCACTCAGACCCTACCTCTGCGGTGGGAGCTTGCGGAGGCTGTACCCTCTCTGGGCCACGTGTCCTCATGGGCATTCTGGAATAACGTCTACCTCACAAGGCTGCAGAGAGGGCAGTGAAGAAAATGGCAGTTTCGGGTAGTTCCTCCACATAGTTTACAGTGCCTCGTCTGGGGCTTTCTCACAGAGCAGCCGCATTGATGCCTCTTCTCTTTGGAATCTGGGGTGGGGCTGTGCAGGCTGGGGGGCTGGAATGCAGGATTTTCACAGAAATGTCCGCCACCGTGCGAGTCGTCCATCTCCCACAAAAGTCCTGGCTCATGGGTGCAAACTCCCTTCCCGGTTACTCTCAGACGAGAACTCTCGGGCTCTCTGCAGAGTTTTAGCAAAGCCTCCCCTTGCAAAGGACAGCCGTTCGGTGTGGACGATGTCATTACTTGATGCTTCTGCAGTGGTGGTGTCAGCGCCGGAAGAGGAGCTGTGAAGTCCCCTGAGCACATGGCCCCCTTCTCCGGGAGCCTTCGCTGGGCACCTGCTGAGTTGGGGGCACGGCCCCAGCGCCTCAGCCCCCCGCCAGGACCTGGGAGACTGCGGAAGGCTGCAAACCGGTCGCTGGGTTTTCAGTCCTGTTTCTTTTGGTTTGGGGACTTTAAAACACGTTAAAGTGATGTGAAAATCTAGCAGGAATGAGGAGATGAAGCATTTTCTATGCAAACACCTGACTCTGAGGTGTTTGGTTTATAAACTTTTCACTTGTTTTCACTGTCAGCCTGCCTTGTGGCGGTGCTCACATGTCACTGTGTGACCTGGCTCTACCCCCCAGTGTGTTGCGGGCTGGTCGTGTCATTCAGCGCTAGGAAGATAATTCATTTTTAGTGTTGTTTTTAATTTCTACAGAGAAAAGGTTTTATGGTGGGGACTTGACAGTGTGAAATAATTTATGGTTCCGACCCACTCATTTGTTCCATTTTTTAGTTTTCCTTTATAGTCAGGTCAAGCCCCAGCTTAACCTTTGGCATTGATGATGTACAGCGAAATTTCCATTTTGACGTCATAGTGGATCATTCCAAAATGTCAAACCTGCGGTTACCATGGTCCCTGATAATCTGGGGTCTGAGGTGTGGTGGGAGAGAGATCTCCCAGGGCACAGAAATGGTTTCCGTGGACCAGGCTGCACTGTTTCGTTGACAAGGTTTGTGCTGAGCTCCCACCAGCCCAATCTGAAACTCCCGAAGCAGAGACGCTTGTGGCAGCAGAAGGAAGCCTGTGGCCAGAGCAGAGACAGCTCGTGTGTGTTCCCAGGCCGTGTTCACCTTGTATCAGTGTTTAGGGCACGTAATGCGTCAATCGAAAGCCAAACGGCAGTGTCCCTACCTTTCAGCATCTTCACAGCCACGGTCCGGCACGTGGGGGATTTCTTAATGCCAAACGCAGACGCCTGCACCACTTTCCCAAAGGCCCCTCTTCCGAGCGATTTGCCTGTAATGAGAAGAAGACATTGGTTTATTTGCTGAGCCAGCTGGGCGAGTGTAATTTTCGGGAAGGAGCTGCTACCTTTCCCGTGTGTGTTTGTGAGGTATGGGGCGTGGAGCTCTGAACGGGGTCTCCATTGACCTGGCCCCAGAAGACTCAAAGGGACGCATTTCTGGAGCGTCTTCCTTCCACCTCTTCCCTGTGCTTCTGGGGCACCCTCGTCCTCCTCAGCGAGGCTGGGCCCTGGAGGGCACTGGTGCTGGTGGGCGGTGGGTGTCCTCACCAAGTCCCCCCGGGAGGGAGAGGCCACCAAGTCCTGAGCAGCCTCCTCAGCCGTTTAATAAGTAATTAGCGAGCATGTTCCCTGCGCTTAACCTGAGACCCTTTTCCTGCCACATCAGATCATCCGATGCGTTTTTAGCGAAGGGGAGAAATCGAGAATGGATTTATTGCTGTTGGTTATAATAATGCTTCATGCTAAAAAAGAACCACTAAGTCATACCTGACTTCTTTGGTGAGCAGAATATTCCCAGGACTCCTAATGTGACTTCCCCAGGTTTCAAACCTGCACTGTCAACCGCTGGTAGCAATTCGTTTCAACCACAGAGAGGTTGCCAGGTGCAGTAGCAAAGCAAGGTGTCTGCAGTGGTACCTGTTATGTCATGCTGTGATGACCGTTCACACATTTCTCTTCTCACCCTTGCATGAAACAGCCTGACTGAGAGGGGCAGTGACCATGTCTAAATGTGCCCAGGACCGCACCCTGTGCCCACGGCATAGAAAGTCCCTGTCTGTTTGTGCAGAGGGGACAGTAGCGCTGGGGAGTTTGTGGGGTGTTCAGAGCCCGTCTCCCGTAGTCCTGGGCAACCGGAGGGGATGTGACACCTTGAAAGTGATGCTCTATGAGGAGGGCTCCCCGGGAAACATCAGCTCCCCTGCATCTCGGGGGACAGGTGGCTGAGGAGAGCCTAGAGAAGCAGTGCACTTCAAGTCTGATGGGGCGAAGGGAAGAGTGAGCCCAAGCTGTCACCCTTTTTGGTTCTAGGGGTGGGGTTGGAGGGAGCCAAGAAAATGCCTCTGGTCGAAAGTTAAGTCCTCGAAATGAGAGTGTTAATTTAACACAACAGCCTCCTCTCCCAGAGAGTCTTCTTTCTCAGACTGTTCCAGACTGTTCCGATAACATGCCTTGAGTTAGCCAGCCAGCCAGCCAACCTCCCTCCCTCCCTCCCTCCCTCCCTTCCTCCTCCCTCCCCCCTTTCTCTCTCCTTCCTTCCTTCTTTCCTCCCCACCTCCTTCCCTCCTATTTCAATCCCTTTCCACAGAGGACACAGTTTCTTGTTTGTTAAGATTCTTGTACGGGTAGTCGTAAAGTTTTCATGCGTCTTCATCCTGTTGGAACCTTCGTGCTTTTCTGCACAACTGCTCAGTGACAAAGATGTCTTCCCCCTCCCTCCGCCTGGTATCTTCACTACCAGCCACCCCGGCGTCCACGCAGGAGGAGGGAGAATTGCATTTTCCGGCATAATCACACGAGCCACTTTGTAGCTGTCTCTGCGTCTCCCTCTCTGCATTGGGAGGGGCGCACTGGTGACATGCTTTTCCTCTGGTCACATGTGCCTGTAGTGACCGGCAAAGGCCGTCCCTCCCAGAGGAGGTGCCCCGGGCAGGGACGTAGTCAGTGCTCCCTTCTTCACATGAATTTGTCCTAGACACAGAGCGGCATGGGGCCTCTTGGTTTGAGTGGCAGAGCCTCGGTGGCCTGCAGGTGCTGCATGTGGGGACCGTGGGGACCGTGTGCGGAGGAAGCACCAGCAGACGACGCCTCCAACTTGGCGGCGCTGGCATCTGCGTGAAGGCTCACTCCCTGCGTTTAGGATGAGAACGATTTCTTTTGAAATCGTGCAGAGTCCCGAGCCTGAGAAATAGCGCGACACTCCGGACCTCGGGACAGTTGTCCACAGGCCGCCACGGCTCCTGCTCGTTCGGGGCGGGCGGAACCCTCCCTTCGCACACTGCAGCCCCCGTGCACTGCCTTCTTAGCCATCGTGAGTGTTCAGGGGCCTGGCTTCTGTCACTGAGAATCAGTTCGTCCCCTCCGGCTTCCCCGTCTTTTTCTTTATTCTCTCGGGAGCTTACTGCTGCCTCACGAAACAGCATGACGCTGTCGCGGGCCCTCTGACCATCGACCCGTTGGACTCCCTTGGCAGATCCGCAGTTCGAGTTTCAGGGACCCCGGTTACACTGGCCTTGACCTTGTCTGATCCTTTTTCCCTTAAAGACCTTCTTAGTGCTACCTAAATGCCACTAACTGGCTCAGCGCAGTGCTAGGTCATTGTCATACAGTGAAGGGATATTGGAATTTCCTCCAAGAATGACTGGCCAGGGTCCCTGGGACACTCTGGCAGACTGTGTGGCAGCATGGGGCTGGACCCCCGTCTGTCGTTTGGGGCCGGTCTTACAAGAGGCAGCAGTGGTTCAGACACCGTCCCCTGGCCAAGTTCCAGTCTCCCTGCGTTTGTTTTCCAGTAGGAAGATGTCATGGCAGGTGTCATCCCGGCATCTGTGACAGTTTGTTTACAGAAGCTGAACCCTCTCCGAGGCTGAGTGAGGAATCGCTAACGAACAGTTTCTTTACTTACTGGATTTCGGGAGTTTCAGTGGCAGCAGCACCTGTGACCTAAGCGCCCGCCGTATCTGTCCACCGGGCGCTGTGAATTCGGACTCCGCTGCTCAGAGTGACCACAGAGCGCACACGGCTGGAGTCAGACGCGCCCTGGTCTGCGCACCTCGTGCGTCTGTCACCCTCCGCAGCTGCCCGTCCAGCCCTCCCTTCCTCCTGTTCCGTGCAGACGTCACCGTGGCTACTTTCCTTGCCAGACGTTGCCTCGGGTCGCTTTCTGTCATTTGGCTGAACAAAGAAACACAAATCTTGGGCCTGTTTGCTCCCCAGTTAGTCGGAGAGCACCCCTCGGGCCCTGGGGGCCACGCTCTGCACTGAAGGACAGGTAGCTGGTGTGCCACACTCTCTCTTACTCGTCAAAGACACGCATGGATCTGTTAACCAAATCGTAGCATCTGGCAACTCTGGGAACTAAGAGAGTCGTGAGAAAGACGTTCAGCAAGGAGACTCTCCTGAAAGGGCTCACTGAGACCCAGAGCCTCGGGGGTTCCCGTGGGGGCTTAGCGGTCTCCTTGTGTGTGACGGATCGTGATGACGCCAGGCCCAGGGATGCAGAAATGGGACGGGAAGCCCACGCGTCCTGTTCTGGAAGAAGCAGTTTGAGTGTGACCCGTAACTCTGGAAAGCAGTGTGGCCTGAGAATGGCTTACGGTCGTGGGAGTTTATCCCGTGTCCCCTGCCAAGGTCACTGCAGGGCCCGGGCTAGCCGCCATGCAGCTTACACTTGCAGAAAGAACTCATCTCCTGAGCCACCTGCCCTTAACGACTCTAAATCTTGTCGATTTTTTTTCCCGTCGGCAGCCATTGCTGGCTTCTGCCTCTCTCCAGCTTTTTGCAGCTTTCCAACTTTCTTCCTCAAGCCAAAGAGAACGTGCTCCTGGGGCCAAGTATTTGTTCTCACGGAGGAGAAACAGTAAGTGGAAGCGCTTCAAGGCCTAAGAGAACAAAAACGTCCTTTCTCCCTCTCCGTCGCCTCACACCTCAGCGCGGGCTGCGTTGGTGGGGAGGGAATTTGGAGCAGCAGGCCCTCCCACTGAGTGACAAGCTCCAGGAACGCGGGAGGCATGATCTCTTATCCCGTTTCCAGCCACTGATGACGCTGGCGTGCACAGGCACGAGTGGGGACTTTCAGAAGCCTTCACAGCCCAGGCGCTTCGGGCGGGAGCGAGTGAGGCCCCCGTGATCTTGTAGCCATGGCGGGAGATTAGTTCGCACTGTGAAGTCTGAGCTGGAGGACCGTGGAGGGAGCTGCGGGGAAGCCCATTTGCCTGGTGTTCATGGCGTCCGTGTTCCCTCGAAAACAATAGCCTTTGCCCTTCAAGTGACCCCGAGGGCTTCTGTGGACATTTCCAGCACCCGGGAGACTCAGAGCGGATGATGGGCGGATTTGTGCGCGGCCTTGCAGAGCACCGGCTTCCACACACGTTCAGGCGCACTGTCCTCATCCTGAGCTGTGTTCAGGGCACACAGTTGTCACTAAGCGTGCCTGCACTTGTAAGGCTCCCGGTGGGACTGTCCTCTCTCCCTCACTTCTCTGCTTCTATGGCAAACCCCATCGTGCTGAGCGGGGAGAGATTAGACACCAGCGTCTGCTGCTCGGAGGAGGTGCTGAGAACTGTGGGGAGCACGAACGATGCTCCCCGTCCCCTGACCGCGCGTCTCAGCATCCTGTCAGGGCCCTTCGCCCCTGGCTAGGCCGTCGGCAGCGAGACGGCAGAATCTCAGAGCAGTGCATACAGCAGGTGCTCATCCCGGGCTCAGGAATCTTGCACAAACACTTACCCAGTTTAAGCCTCTCCCGGGCAAACTCCCACTTGCTGGCGTCGTAAGGGAGACGCTCGCACTGCTCGTCCAGCGGGACCTCGTCTGGATCCATGATGATTGACAGGTAGTCCGTCTTTATTTCCGTGGAAGACTGAGAAGTAAAGAGACAGAGTCACCAACAAGGAAATGACTGAAAGAGCCTGGCTGTCCGATGTAAAGCAACACGTGGCATGTCTGCTGCTTTCTGGGTTCATCTGGTTGAAACCTGGGGTGGGGACAGCAAGGAGCCCGCCGTGCACACCTGTGCACGTCACACCTGCACGTACGGGGTCAGCAGTGTCACGGGACAGGCCTTACTGTCCCCACACTGCGTCTCCGTGGTGCGGGCTCCACTGTCCTATCTCAGATAAAACGCACTCAGATTCTCCGGTCACCTTATTGGTTGCTCTGAATTAGCCTGTGACAGTCCTCTAAAAAATGCAAAGCATTTTCATAAAACCGTTCCAAGCAGTGACTAACAAGTTTCCGTGGCCACTCTGTGTCAGCGGGAGTGCGTACCACAGATGGGTCAACAGGGTGTTCTGTGGCTGTGTCTGTCCTACATTTGCAAGAAAGGCCAGAGGTGGCAAAGGAAGCCCACTGCCCGTGGGACAGCCGAGAGGCACGTGTCATATGAAGTGAGGGCCTGTCCCCTTAGCTCCGGCAGCTAACTGAAATGGCCACAGGGTCCTTAGTGATGTTGGGATAAGATTTGCCTTCAGTAAGAAATAGAAGTGGATTATTTCACCAGCCAAGGAGCGTGACTTAAGCCACATTCCAGGTTCCTTCAGCCATTGGTGGGATGTCAGATAAGGAAGGCGAGCTCTGCCTTCCAGCCTGTTTGTTTTATCTTGCTAATGCCAGTCACCCCAGGAAATGCCCTTTGTTCCAGATCACTCTCACTGCCTCAGACTCAAACCCACCGGTGTGTTTCTTGTTAATCCTAGAACTGACTTCTCTTCTGTGGCCTGATCAGGGGAAGTAAGCTTGCCCACCCTGAAAGTTATGCAGACTTTATTTAAATGCATTCTAGGGCCTGTCCTTCAGCGCCTGTCCTTTCCAGGGTCAGAGTTCAGCAGAGGAGACAGCCTCCCCACGCACTCCACCCCACACCCGCCCGCATTCTTCACCCTCACCCCGCTCTGGGCTGTCACGGCGCACCTCATCCGTCACTCGCAGTCAGACTGTTTCTCACAGAAATTATCACTAACTGCTCAAGGCAGAAAGATGTGCCTGGCCTCCGCAGAGAATGGAAAACAGGAAGACCTGGAGCACGTTTGTCACGAACTGCCATTTGCCCTGGGGTCAGCTGTGAGGGCCCGCCTGGCAGACACTCCTGCGAGTCTGAGGCTGCGGAGGGGTGTGACTTCCTGTGCGGGGTCCTGGGTGTTCACCGGAGTAGGTTATGTGACTGAACCTTTCAGTGTGTGGTGTGGCCAAGGCCACAAGTGGCAACTCCAGTCTTCAGAGAGCAGAGGAGAGCTGAAGCCTGGCAGAGGACATCGCGGGTTCTGCGGGGTGCCGGGGTGGGGGTGGCAGTGGTGTTGACGGAGGCGCGGGGGGGGGGCAGGCAACGGAAAACAGTGTCCCCGTGGGCCACCCATGGAATGTCACGGTTTGCCTCAGTGAGGCAGAGGAGAGGAAGCACCGAACACCTACACTAGGGACCCTGGGGCAGCGTGAGAGCAGACACTTGGCTGACAGTGTTTATGCGTCCGCTGACGTTAACACTGCGCAGCCGAGGGTGTCACAGCCCCGAGCTCTGCAGAGCCCAGGCTGAGAGGCCGCTGCCCTGACCTGCATCAGAGCTTGACCTCTGGCCCGCCCGGGGCGCTGGGCGAGGCGCTGACCTTTCCTGAGCCGGGTTCCTTCTCTGTAAAAGGTGATAATGAGGGTCCTTATCTCAGAGGGTCCCGGATATCAATGAACTAATCCACGGAAAACTGTCAGAGCTGGGCCCAGGCGTGTGTTAGCATCAGTGGACGCTGGCTAGAGTTATAACCCTGGCCTGTGCAGGGTGGGCAAGAAAAGCAAAGCAGTCTCCATCAGAAATGAGGGATTCGCCTCGTGGTTAGAGCGACCCCGTGCAAACAGCTTCGATGCCTCGATCCTGTTCCTCCCACAGCCAGTCACTTGTCCAACTTCACGGGCATTCTGTCGTTTAGATGAGAACCTCTACCTCTCCTCACTAACATCAGAATGCCGCAGAATTTTAGAAACACAACAGACCTGTTCGCTTAGTCCCGACTCGCCTTTCCAGTTGCGTGCCCACCGTGCCCCTCTGTGCGAAGTAAGCAGCCCCCTGCCCTGACCGGGGGGGAGTGGGCAGCAGCGGGGCTGTGTTTCCGCTGCTTCCCGTCCAGCCACAAGTTCAGAGTCTGGGTCTGGACTGCGCTGGCTCTGAAGCTGGTTCTCCGCCGCCTTTGAATTCCTGCAGCCTTGGCGGTCTCGTGGTTGTTGGACCCGCTTCCCCGTGTGCTGCGTCCCCCTCCTCAGATGCTGCTCTTTGACCCTTGTCTCCGTCGTGTCTCAGGACCCGTCACCGTCTCTGTGAGCCCGAGGCCGTGCATCCACCGCAGAGGGTGGCCGCGCGCCTCGCCTCTCTCCCTCAAGAGCGCGCTTCACTGGTCTGAACGTCAGGTCTAGGGTCAAACAACCCGGGCTCACGACCCGGCTCCAGCTCTCACAGCGCTGTGACTTTGCACACGGTATGTGAACGCCCTGAGCCTCGGTCTCCCTCTCTGTAAAGCGGTGGCGATGCCGTATTCGCCGCTTCGAGTCATGTGAGGGATGGATGGGGATGCTGCGCAGAGAGCTTCCCATGAGGCCTGGCGCGTTGCTAAGGGCTGATGCGTCTGTGGGCATTGAGGCCTCCCTGGCTTCTTTCAGGTTTTCTTGATTTTACCTCCTAAATCTGTCTTGACTCTAATCACTTAGACTGGGCGGCCATCGTTGCCTACGTGGACGGCTGTGAAGCCTTCTCCGCGGTGCGTCTGTTCACTCTCCCCGCCTCTCCCTCCATTCTCCTCACAGCAGCCCAGATGAATCTTCGCAGACACGAATCTCCCACACTGAAACCACTGCCTGGGCTCACCAGCCCCCCTCCCCGCTCCCGGGCTTCCTCTTCTAGAACACGGACCAGCTTCCTGGCTGCGGCCCGCCAGCCCTGCCTGGCGGTGCGCGCTCCTGTCTCACTCCCTGCCTTGTCGCTGCAGCCACGCTGGCCTCTGTGAGCCTCTCCTTCTCACCATGTCCCTCTGCCCGGCCCGCTTCGTGCCTGCTCTTCTCTGCCTGCAACACCGGCCCCTCCTCCTCTGCCTGCCCCTGCTTCACGCGTCTTCCAGTCAGCTGACTCCAGTTACACTTGCACGATTGTCTGCGGAGCTGGTCACAGTCGGTCTCCGCCCTGGGCTGCGCACGCTGTCATCCGTTCTCCACTGTCACCAGAGAGCCTTACCCAGCAGCGCCCGACTCTCTGCCTCGAGCAGGCACAGGAAATATTTGAGGCATGAATGAATGAATGAATGAATGAAGGCATGAGTGTCGGCTCTTTCCCCATGAGCTTAGAGGAGCAGGTCGGGCTGCGGGCCTCACAGAGAAATCTGCTGTCCCGACTTCCGACCCCAACCTTGCGCTCCCAAGGACTCAGTTCCCCCAGGGGTTCGGCGGGCGTGCAGCGCAGGGCACGTCTCCGTTTCCTTGTTGGGACAGGTGTGTCCGCCGTGCGTCCGTAGTTTTTTTATTTCTTAGGTTCAGAAAATGAAGGTTTCACGGGTCTCATACTGAATTTAATTGAAAGACTTTCTTACATACTTTTAGATCCTAAGTATTCTTTCTGTGCCTGGGAATATCCATCTGCCTATCTGCCTGAGTTCTAGCCTTTGGTGAACGCCCCACTTTATGGATTAGAGACGTTTAACTGGTTCACTTGTCAGCGTTCACCAGGAGCCAGAGGGAAGGGAACAGCTAACGTTTGTTTGTTCGGTGCCCGCACGAGACCTCGGCCGGGCACCTTAGACTCTTGCGCAGAGAGGAGCAGAGAACCGACCCGGAATGCTCTTACCCTTTTCAGTTTTCGGATAAAGAGGGTTAGCAGGAGCCAGAAGAGGGTCGCAGCCACACAGGTGCACGTCAGCGTGATGAGCTCCAGGTTGGATCTGTCCGAGGTGCCTGGAGGGACACAACACCAGGGCGGGGCTAAGCGGGTCCTCAGGCTTAGGGACCCCACGGCATATCCCAGTCTACCCGCACTAAACTAGGAGACTTTCCAGCAATCATGCCGTTGAGTGTGCAGACTTCATAATCCCAGAAATGGCCAATGAAGTATCAGGGGAAATTAAGAACCAGGAAAAAATTAAGACAGGAACAAAAGCCACTGAACTGCTAAATCTGGAAGACCTTAAATCTCCCTAATGGATTTTAGAGGGAATTCTAAAAAAAAAAAAAAATTACGTATCGGGGTTCCTTTGGGACTCACAAACTTCTTCAGAGTAGGTTTTAGAAATAAAAATAAAGCTCAAGGACTGTCACAATTGCTTGCTCCGTCCTTTTGGAACCCCCAGGCCAAGTCACCCACGTCCAGCTCCCCACGTCTAGGGCTCTGTGCTGACCTCTCAGTGTCAGCCTGCGGGGACGGAGGTGAGAAGAGGTGACCAGGAGGTGACGCCAGGGTGAGATTCCTCCCAGTCACCTCCCCCGCAGGACCACAGAGATCAAAGACTGAGGCTGTGCCCAGGGCCAGAGAGAAAAGACCCGGAATATTCAAGAGAAGCCTCCCCGGGGAGGGCTCTGGGATTGACAAAGGAATGCGCCCACGGGCGGGCAAGTGCCCCGGGGACAGTTCCTCAGGAATTCTAAAGTGATGCCCGG
>PVKZ01005596.1:0-50019 GCA_004027375.1 Macroglossus sobrinus
GTGTGTGTGTGTGTGTGTGTGTGTGTGTGTGTGTGTGTGTGTGTGTGTGTGTGTTTCTGCCAATACAATGCCGTTTTGATTATTGTCGCTTTGTAGTATAATTTGCAGTCAGACAGAGTGATGCCTCCAGCCTCTTTCTTTTCTCTCAAGATGGCTTTGGTGACTCAGGATCTTTTGTGCTTCCATACAAATCTGATAATTTTTTGTCTATTTCTTTAAAAAATGCTGATGGAATTTTGATAAGAATTGCATTGAAATTTATAATGCTTTAGATAATATAGTCATTTAACTATGTTGATTTCATATCTAAGAACATGGAATATCTTTCCATTTGTTTGTATCTTCTTTGATTTCTTTTAATAGGGTCTTACTTTGTACCATGTAGGTCCTTCACATGTTTCATTAAATTTATTCTTTGGTATTTTGTTGTTGTTGTGATTGCAAAAGGAATTATTTTTTCCACTTTTTTTCTGATGCTTCTTTATTAGAGTATAGGAACACTATGAATTTTTTAACATTGATTTTATATCTAGAAACTTTACTGTATTTGCTTATTGTTTCTAGTAGTGTTCTTGTGGAGTCTTTAGGGTTTTCTATATAGAGAATCATGTCATCTGCAAATAGTGACAGTTTGACTTCTTTGTTTCCTATTTGGATACGTTTTATATCTTTCTCTTGCCTGACTGCACTAGCTAGGACCTCCAATGTTATACTGAATAACAGTTGTGATAACAGACAGCCTTGTCTTGTTCCTGATCTTTGAGAAGAGGTTTTTAGTTTTTTATCATTAAATATAATGTTGCCTGAGGGTTTTTTGTATATAGCATTTACTACGTTAAGGTACTTTCCTTCTATCCGGATTTTATAACATGTTTTGATCATAAATGGATGCTATATCCTCTATGTAGTATGTTTTTTCTGCATCTACTGATATGATTAAAGGTTCTTGTTTTTTAATTTGCTTATGTGGTTTATCACATTAATTAATTTACCTATGTTGAACCATCCCTGTGCCTCTGAGATGAAGCTCACTTGATAGTGTTATACATACTTTTTACTATGTTGCTGTATTCAATTCACTAGTATGTTATTTAAGATTTTTGCATCTGTGTTCATGAGAGATATTGGTCTGTAGTATTCTTTTTTTGCGTAATTTTTACCAAGTTTTGGTATCAGAGTAATATTGGCCTCATAAAATGAGTTGGGAAGTATTGCCTTCTCTTCTGTTTTTTGAAAGAATTTGAGGAGAATAGGTATTAAATCTTTGAATGTTTGGTAGAATTCACTGGTAAAGCCATCTGGACCTGGACTTTTACTTTTTGGTAAGTTTTTGACGATTGTTTTAATTTTCATAGTGCTGATTGGTCTATTTAGATTTTCCAATTCTTCTTGATTCAAACTGGGAAGGTTGTATATTTTTAAGTACTGGTCCATTTCTTCTCATTTTTAATTTGTTGTTATATACTTTTTATACTATTCTTGTGTGATTCTTTGTATTTCTGTGCTATCAGTTGTAGTTTCCCCTCTTTCATCCCTGATTTTGTTTGTGTTCTTTTTTTTTTTTTTTACTGAGCCTAGCCAGAGGTTGGCAATTATATTAACCTTCTCAAAGAACCAGCTCTTTGTAACATTTATTATTTCTGTTTTTTTTGTTGTTGTTGTTTGTTTTAAATTTCATTTATTTCTGCTCTAATTTTGATGATATCTTTCCTTCTGCTGACTTTAGTCTTCCTTTTCTAGTTTGTTAAGATGAAGCATTAGGTTGTTTATTTGGCTCATTTTTGCTTTTGGAGATAAGCCTGTAATGATATGAACTTTCCTTTTATGACTGCTTTTGCCGTTTCCCAAAATTTTAACATGTTGTATTATCATTATCATTCATTTCTATGTATCTCTTGATCTCTCTTTATTTCTTTTCTGACCCAGTTATAATTTAGTGGCATGTTTTTTAATCTCCATGTATTTGTGGTTCTCCTGATTTCTTTTTGTAGTTGATCTCTAGTTTCAAAGCATTATAATTAGAGAATATGGTTATTATGATTTCAACCCTCTTATATTTGTTAAGGCTATGTCTGTGTCACAATGTATGGTCAATTCTTGAGACTGTACCATGTGCACTAGAGAAGAATGTATAAGCAGCTGTTTTGAGATGGAAGGCTCTGTAAATGTCAATTATGTCCAGTTGATGTAATGTGTTATTTAAGGATGTTATTTCCTTATTGATTTTCTGTTTGAATTATTTGTCCATAATCAACAGTGGGGTGCTTAAGTCCCCTAGTATGATTGCGTTTTGGTCCATTTCTCTATTTCTGTTAGTAATTGCTTTATATATTTCAGGGCTTTTTGATGGGAAACATAGATATTAACAAGTGTTATGTCTTCTTGGTGTATTATCCCTTTATTATTATGAAATGTCCCTCAGTATCTTTCTTTACATTTTTTTTATTTTGAAGTCTATTTCACTACTCCCGCTTTTCTCTGAATGCCATTTGCTTGAAAAATCATTTTTCATCCTTACACTTTGACTCCATATTTTTCTTTGGAACTGAGATATGTGTCCTGGAGGCAGCATATGATTGGATTTCTTTCTTTCTTTCTTTCTTTTGTTGTTGTTGATCCAATCTGCAACCCTGCTCCTTTTTATTGGTGAGTTCAGTCCATTTACATTTAGGGTGATTATTTAAATATGAATTTTTCTTATAGCCATTTTATCCTTTGCTCTCTTGTTTCAGTGTTTCCATTGCTTTCCCATCCTTGTAATTATGTTTTTTTTTTATTTTTGTTGGAATTTGTGGATTTTTTTCCTGTGGTACTTCTTGTTTCATGTTTTATACTTCAGTTCTGAATCTTTGGTGTGTGATTATTATTACCAGTATGTAGAGGATAGTTATATGTATACACACACACACACACACACACACACACACACACACACACACGTCTATTTTCTTTTGTGTATGCCTTATTTCCATTCCCGGTTGTGAATTTGAATCTTTGACTCCTCCCCTTTCATGTTATTATTGTCTCAGTTTATCCCTATATTTACTGAACATTCATTACTATCTTACTATAGCAAATCTTTTAATAAAGGTTGCATTTCTCTGCTTCTATCTGCCTGCTAGTCACTTTTCTCATAGTTATGTATTTTTGTCATTTTATTTTAGGTGAGCTGACTCTTTTCAGTATCTCCTGTAATGGCTACCTTGTAGTGGAGAATTCCCTCAATTTTTGTGTCTAAAGGTGAGCTTTTCTGTATACATTAATCTTAGCTAGTAGTTTCACTCCTTTCCAGATTGTAAACTTTGTGCTGAGAAGTCTGATGATAATCTAATGGGTCTTCCATTATAGGTTACCATCTTCTTTACTCTGGATGCACTAAGAATTCTTTCTTTGTCACTAATTTTTGATAATTTTAATATAATGTGTCTTGGAGAGGGCCTTTTTGGGTTGAGATAATTGGATGTTCTGTTGCGCCCTTGAATTCCAAGCTCTAGCTCATTCCTTAGGTTTGGGAAATTCTCTTCAACTATTTATATGAAAATGCTTTCTAATCCCTGCTCCTTTTCCTCCCCTTCAAAAATGCCCATTATTCTTATGTTTTCTCTCCTGATGATATCAGCCCTTGTATTTCTCTTTCATTATTTTTCATTCCTTGGTTTCTCTCTTCTTCTTTCTTCTGATTTTTTTTCTAGATTTCTGTTTTCAATATCACTGATCCTTTCCTCCATTTGGTTGATGCTATTGTCTAAGCTTGGTATTTCATTTTCATCTCTTTCAGTGTATTCATGTCCTAAAGTTCTATTTGATTTCTTCAGAGTTTTAATCTCCTTGTTAATAAACTCATTCTGCTGATTTAGTTTTTTTTTAATTCCTAGAATTGTTGATGTGAATTATTTTGTATCTCATTGAGTTTTTTTCAGAAGTACCATCCTGAATTCTCTCTCATTTATGTCACTCACATATTTCTATGTCTTTACACTTATTTTCTGGAAATTTTTCTCTTTCTTTCTGAGCTTCCTTGTAACCTTGGTTGTTCATGGTGCTTAATGGACTATTTCTCCACCTGGGCATTAAAAGAAGTGTATTCTTTTTTTTTTTCCTAGAAAGATGATTTATTATATAAAGATCTCTTATTGGTCTGTTGCTATAATGGTGCTTTTCTTTTGGTTTCCATAGGTGGCGTCTAAGCCTCTTAGATCCTTGCTTTATATGAATTCTTAGTGATGCCTTTTCTTCTTATAAATATTGATTCATATTTGCTACCCACAGCTCTCTCAAGCAGCTCTCTCAAGCAGGTCTGTTAGGGGAACCCACTGCACTTTCTCCCCTCCACCTCCTCCTTAAGGGAACTTTGACTGGGAAAGGGAGCTTCTTTGTTTCTTGCAGTCTACTATTGACTCCTGGAGTTATGATCTGTAGTAGCTCCTATGTGCAGATCTCTTGCTCAGATATGCTGGTGTGCAGGTTAGGTATTTTTTGTTGAATTTTAGATGTTCAGCTTATTGTTGTTTCAATGGGAGAGATCTGGGGATATCTCTCATTCTACCATATTTCTGACATCTCTTTACGTTCTTTTTAGTGAACATCAAATGAATTAATTAAAGCACTTAGTACCTGACATGTTTTATCATTATATAATTTTTGTTGGCATTACTATTTAATTACATGTTTAAAAATTCTACACTCAAAAATATAAATTTAAAATTGTATTCAGTATCATATCGTGAAATGTCATGTAATTTCTATATTTTTTCTTTAGAAACTGTGTGTGTATATATATATATGTGTATATATATATATATATATATATTGTTTTCAAATTAAGGTCTTATTTAATATTCTCTTTTCTATATACATGTTTTATTCTCTTGGATGTTTTTCAAAAATTATTTTTCTTCTTTAGACATATGTTAGAGTGCCAGAAAATTAGTGAGAAGCTATATTGTTTCTTCTTCAGCCCTTTCAAAATATACTTCGTCCCTTCTACATTTTACTGTAAAATGACCTACATGGGCTATAGAAAATATATCCCATGGATCATTGGCTTTGATAAATAATTTGCTTCTTACATCTATTTCCTTGCCTGTCTTCTCAATTTTGATACATTTTTAAAAACCATCATGAGATGATTTCTGTAAACTGGACATACTATAACAAGACATTATGTTAGGAAAAACTCTTTTAAAATAGTTTTATTTTAATTTTTGGTATTTAAAACAATTATCAAGTTCTAATCAACCATGGTACTTTTTAACTATTTAAAGAGTTTTAAAACAGTGTTCATTTGGAGGATAAAAATTAAATAGACAATATTTCCCCGAAGTCTGTATTTGAAATATAACAACTTAATTTTTATTTGACAGATATACAGTTTCAATGAAGCAAAATGGTTTGGCTATCTATGTACATCTGTATGGATTATCTATCTTTATGACTTTTTATAGTCAAAGTAACTTGTAGCTAAGTAATTCATCTTTAATATGCCCAGTGAAGCATTGTTATTTTTTTGAGATTTGAGACTCCAAATTGCCCCATATAAATTTCTCATTTGACAATACTCTTAACTCTAACAACATTAATGATGCAACAGTGATATTCTTGGTCTCCTGGCAACAGTATCCATGATGTTGTGTCAAGTGAAGTGCAGAGAATGTGGGGAGATCAGTTGATGGGAAACTCTGGAGAGGGAAGTTAGTCTTCAGAGTAGGAGTGCTGTTAAATTGAACAAAGTGTGCTACCAAAAGACACGGTGAGAAATCCTGTAAAAGGGGAGCAGTAATAGATGAGAGACATAATATAACTGATGTGTTAATGTAATATCAGGAATTATGTTTATTCACAGCTCCAGGGTAAAGATTTACAAAATCCTCCAAATTAATTAACTAACATATTAATATTTCAATAAATGGGCTGATAGTAAATGATTTTCACAATTTAACTTCAGACATTTCTAAAGTATTAAAGTAAAATGTTGTACTTCACTGTTTTTTTAGCTATCAAATATGTTTAACTATTACATGCCAGTGAAAGAAAGTTATAGCCAAGTAATCTAATATTTTTACATATATATTTTTCTATAATCCTGAACTTTCTTTCAAGATTTTCTTTCTTCCTATAAAGCACTCATCAATTACCTCTTTTGTATAGTCTCTAAGTACCTTAAAAGTGAATTCTATTTTATGCTAATAGAACAATTTAATGCAAGTAAGATTAGAAACTATAATCAGATTAATACATTTGACATTAGTAGTAATAAATTTAGTGGATTTTATTAAGGCAATTCTATTTTACACTATTCAAAATTCAAGGACTGATTTTCGGATTGTTTCTTCAAAGAATGCTATTCAGCTGTTTCTCTTGTGAGAAGTGGCAATGGGAGATATGGAGAAAACATAATATTTCTAGCCAAATAAAGAGCAGAAGGTATTGAAGTGAAGGAGAGAACTCCTCATGATAAAGAGAATTAAGAAAAAAAGATACTAGGAATATAAGCCTTGTTTCAGAAAAACTGCCTTCTGGGCATGGATTGAAGTTTGTGTTTATCTTGGCGATGGTTGAAGAACTGTGGGGAGGAAGAGGAGTTATTTATGTGCCTGTGTGTGTATGTGTGTGTGATGTGGTGGTGTGGGGGTGGGGTGAGTTGGATGGGTGGGAGATAGGAAAGACACAGGCCAGATAGTATTTATGGGGGTGAGGGGAAATTGGTTTTCTCTGTGGGAAGGGAGGAAAGGTTGTATTATGCCACCAGAAAAAGTTCAGCACTAAAGGAGAAAGGAAAGTAGTGGAGAGATTGCCTTCCTGGGGTAGATGGAACCCATATGACTCAGTACTACAGACCACCTTAAATTGTGTGACAACAGGTTGCCATGGAAATGGTTTTTGCTACCAGGGGGATGAGCCTGGGAGGAAGGGAAGTCTTCGAGTGAGTGAGACTAGAGGGGTGTGTTGGGGGAAGTGATTTTAGCACCCAGTTGCCTTTGGATAACTGTGGCTTAGCAGCCTTGGCAGCTGTTGAAAGTGCTTGCTCTCTGCGTTCTATCTTTTCTTCTTTAATTTCTTTCTATCCTTTCTTCTCCCCCCATTCCTTCCTTTTAATTTTAATTTATGCATTTATCTTTTTTTTCTCTCTGACCACTCCTCCCCTTTTCCTGTGTGCTTACCAGTAGGCTCTTTCCAGAGCTTCACTCTAGTGGCACATCCCCTCCCGCTTCCAGTTGCTCCTTGCCAGGATGGATTTGGAGAGCAGCAGTTGGTAAAGTGAGTTCTTATGGCTGATAAGGTGCGTTGAGGGGAGAGGGGAAGAGACACTGATAGATAGATAGATGATAGATAGATAGATAGATAGATAGATAGATAGATAGATAGATAGATAGTTGATAGGTAGTTAGATATGTAGGTAGGTAAGTAGATAGATGAGAGAGAGAGAGAGAGAGAGAGAGAGAGAGAGAGAGAGAGAGAGAGAGAGAGAGCGCGCGCATGAGACAGCATGAGCGCGAGTACACACTGAAGCTTTTCCCTGGAGCATTCTAGTGAGTTCCTCCTTTCCTGCTTCTGCAGATAGTATTCATGAATCATGTGGAAAGTGTATCTTCTGTTAGCTATAATTCTGGAGACCCTTTCATTCTCTAGAGAATCCTTGATTCTGTTAGTGTTGACAGGGTTATCTACAAAGGGATAAGAGATCCAGAATGACTTGGGAAATGCTTACCTGGTTACTGGGTTTAATGTGAGAGTTATGGCAGGCTGAATAGGTTCCAGTGCAAAGGAGATGGAGCTTTGGTCTCACTACATGGCTTTAGCTCCCAAATTGCCCATAAGCTTGTTCAGAGTCTTCTCAGTGATATCTCCACTAAGTCACTCCCTCCAAAGAGAACTCGAGTACTATTTGGCCAGCTCCCCTTTTCTGAAGTTGATGGCAGTTTGGAGAGGCAGCAACTCTTTGCATTAGGTACATCAGAAGCAAAAGAAGCTTGACTCTGTGGTTGTTTAATTTGCATAGCTTCAACCTCTACCAGTCACTGTAAGGAGTAGAGGGGAAGAGGAAGGAGGTGATACTGCTGCTAGCTCTCATACTTCCCACTCTAAGGGATTGATGTGAAATATGAAAGGATTTGGGAGATGATTTCCTCAGAACAGTACACATTTTTAACACTTAAAAAACAACATTCACAGCAACACCCCCCCCACACACACACACACATACACATACACACAAAAAACAAAAACAAACAAGAAATTGTATATATGTGGGTTGGGGCAGAATGGGAAGAAAGTAATACGATTTATCTGGAATTAGGAGATGGGGTTTTATCTGGGGGAAGGCAGTTCCTTTTAAGCTTCTTGGCATGCTTTTAAATCCAGAGCTGTTTCTCTTTGAGACATTTGTGTTCTTTAGGTGCCTGGCATGTTAATTTTAATTGTTCCAGTGCACCTCTCACCTGAGTTTTTCAACTCAAAAACCCTCTTTTAGCATGGTTCTATCCACATATGTATAATAATTTCACAAACAGGTTATTTATCTATTCAGGAAACCAAGAATTCATGTAAATAGACAGTAAAAACACTATTAGAATTGGAAATGGTGCTAAGCATAGTATTTGAAAAGAAGTGGTCATAAGTAGAGAGAATGACAGACCAGGATATGAATAACACTAACAAAAACCATGTGCCTGTCTTGTCGGTCTGAATAGAAACTAGAAACCTTGAATACTTTCACAATCTTTTGGTACAGGAGAAATTGATTTTCTCCTTTCCCTTCCTCCATTGGGCCAGGCCTAAGTTTAATAAGCCACCCAAAAATCTCTGAGCACTTTGCCACTCCTAGTAATTGAAAATTAAGTTACTACATATATTTTTAATGTAACTTAAAACATTGTTTAATTAAGAAAATTTTAAAATAAACACATTTTTCTGAAGCTTTATAATTATCTAAGGAACATTTGTAAGAAGCTATACATTTGGAAAAAGAACCCACTAATTTCATGAGTAGAATCCTGGACAAGTCAACTTTTGCAACTCAAAAGTTTTGTGAATTGACTTAATTGAAACTGTTTTAGCATCAGTAGTGATATGACTCATTCTTCAAAATGAAATTTAAAAATGACGAATGCTAAAAGTGAACTGATATTGAGAATTCTCTCCCAAATCTTTAAATGCTATAGACTTATAATATCAACAGTGCATTATGGCATAAGTGACACAGTGTTTTGTGATATAAATATTGTTCTAGGATGCAAGCACTGTGGTTAATCATATAAAACTTATATACACACAATAATGAAAGTTTCACATAAACATTCAAATAGCCTTAACTTCCTATGACTTCCCCATACTTTTGCAAATCTGTTAAAATAGCACACATCAGTATCATAATGATAAATTCAACAATACATAAAATAAATACAGATTTTTATATATATTAAGAACTTTAGAAATGTACAGCTTCCCCTTTTAATTTTAAACTTTTAAAATTTAAAACACTCATCCTTTGCCAGAATTTAATATGAAATATATTTTAAGATTGCTTTGTAATTAAATCTTTTGAGTGTAATGGGCTAACAAAAAAGTTCACAAGAAGAAATGTACAAATGCTTTATTATAATAAGCAACTTTGAGACAATATATTTATTTTCAAACAGATTATAAGATAGATGCTTATTTAAAACAACTGATAAACACATTGTAATTATGGTACTCATAAAAAGAATGTTATAGGTTGTCCACAGAAGTGCTTGTTTTTATAGAGTTGAATTTCCTTTAAAATATTTTGCATCTACAATTAGACTCTAAACACAGGATTATTTATATATTTCCTTGTAAGTAAAGCCTACTCTGATTTTGATGAAATAAAGAATTAATGAATCAAATAGAAAAGAAAAATTGGTTATTTAGATTGTTTAACCTTCCATTTACTTTACATATATTTTTAAAACTTTAGCTATATATTTTTTAAACTTCCACTATTACAAGCATAAATTAGTATGACATATAGAGAAAGATTCTGCCTCAAGGTGTTGTAACTAAGAATCTTCATTCAAAGATAGATCATACTACATGAAATCAACTTTAAGGATATGTACCTATATTTTCTTACATCTTGCTACTAATTTCACCTAGCATACAATCTGAAGTAATCTGTGGAGTCATCTCTAGCTCTTTGAAAGGCAATATATTCTGATTTGGTGTTCATTCTAAGCATTGATTTAGGGATATATAGGTAGATATTCAGAAAAGAAAATATAATTACTGTAGACTCAAGACAGCTGAAATAAATAGGTAAATTGTTGATGTGTAGACATAACTGCGAAACACCCATGATTTTCAAGGTCTTATCAATATATTGACTGAGAAACAACTTCCACTTTGAATTTGCTTTCTCTGTAATCAGGCAATTAAAGCACTGGAGCCCTCTATTGGTACAGATATTACTTTTATCCCATTTAAAGCAACTCACTTCTTTGCCTTTCACTGTTTTTACTATCTCTGATATCCATCCTTCTGTTTTGAGTTAGTACAATAAACAAACAAGAGAAAAAGTTACTGCAGTATTGAGAATTAAAAACAAAATCAAACCTGACTATTAAGACAATTTGGCTAAAAATTTTATCTTATTTATTTCTACATAGTTATTGCAATACTACAGCTACCTTCCACTCCATAGCAATTATTAAATCAAAAGAATATGGTTTGTGTAACCAATAACTTGATTGAAATAATAACTTTATTTTTGAAAGGAAAACAACCAGACAGTAGACATCTTACATTTTTTATCACAAAGCAGATACAAAGCAGTGATTATGCTAAGAAGAGGGTTCTTTCTGACCCTGCCCTGCTTATGGCTTCAGTAGTTATCCTTATCTTTTTAACTTTTCTTTCAGAATTAAATGAGTCAAATATCAGTAGGGGATTTCCCTTAGATTAATGTAATACTTCACAGAGTGAAAACAATGCAAGATATTTCTGTAAGATTATTATCACTTTTGTCTCATAGATGATATTTTATTTTTCTTTTTTATTTAGTATATTATAATGTTAACATTAGCCAGGGTATTGTACTTTCTTATTGAATACAACATGGAAATATCAAAGTTAATATCATTGGTCATCATAATATTTTTTTCTTGATATATAAAATACTACTTTTTAAAAAATGGTTATCTCTATTTTTATTTTTTTAATTGTATTACTAGTTTCAAGTATACAGTACATTGGTTAGACATTTATATAATTTATAAAACAATCACCCTGATTATATCTGTATTTTGGGGAGTTAGAACAATAAACTTGGTGACTAAACCATAACTTATGTAAATGCCATTTCTTCCTCTTTTCATTAAATTTATTGGGGTGACATTGATTAATAAAATAATATAAATTTCAAGTATACAATTCAATAATATGTTGTATGTGTATTACATTGTGTATTCACTGCCCAAAGTCAAATCTCCTTTCATCACCATATATTTGACCCCCTTTAAACTTTTCTACCTTCTTCCATCCCACTTTTCCTCTGGTAACTACTAAAATGTTTTCTGTGTCTATGAGTTTTGTTTTGTTTTGTTTTACTGGTTTGTTGGTTTCAGTTTTATATCCCACATAATAGTTAAATCATATGGTTTCCAACTTTTTATGTCTGACTTATTTCACTTAGCATGAGAATCTCAAGATCCATTCATGTTGTCACAAATGGCATTATATCATCTTGTGGCAGACTAATATTCCATTGAATATATGTACTTTATCTTCATTATCCAGTCATCTGCTCTAAAGATACTTCGATATTTCCATGTCTTGGCCACTGTGAATAATGCTGCTATGAACATATGGGTCCATAAATCTTTGCAGATAAATGTTTTCAAGTTTTTTAGGTAAATACTGAGAATAGAGACATATAGTAATTCTATTTTTAGTTTTTTGAGAAACCTCCATACTGTGTTCCACAGTAGCTGCACCAATTTACCTCAACATAATACAGGTGTAAGCCTGTATTGATAACAATTATATTGATCTTTATTATTTTTTTTTCTTTTTCAATTACAGTTGACATTCAATATTATATTAGTTTCAGGTGTACAGCATAGTGGTTAGACATTTATATAATTTACAGAGTGATCCCCCTGATTAGTCTAGTTCCCACCCAGCACTAGTTATTACAGTATTATTGACTATGTTCCCTATACTGTATTTTACATCTCCATGACTATTTTGGAGCTACTAATTTGTACTTCTTAATCCCTACATCTTTTCATGCAGTTCCCCAATCCCCACTTCCATCTGGCAATCACCAGTCTGTTCTCTGTATCTATGAGTCTCTTTTCATTTTGTTTGTTAATTTATTTTGTTCCTTAGATTCCACACATAAGTGAAATCATACGGTATTTGTCTTTCTTTTCCTGACCAATTTCATTTAGCATAATATACTTTTGGTTTATCTATGTCATTGCAAATGGTAATATTTCATTTTTATGGCTGAGTAATAGTCTGTTGTATATTACATACTACAACTTCTTTATCCAATTGTCTATTAATGGGCATTTAGGTTGTTTTCTCTTCATGTCTATTGTAAATAATGCTGCAGTGAACATAGCTGTGCATATATCTTTTCGAATTAGTGTTTTGTTTTCCTTGGATAAACACCTGGAAGTGCAATTGCTGGGTCATAAGATAGTTCAATTTTTAATTTGTTGAGGAACATTCATGCTCTTTTCCATAGTGGCTGCACCAATTTGCAATCCTACCAACAGTGCACCAGAGTTTGCTTTTCTCCACATCCTCGCCAACACTTGTTGATTAATTGAAGATAGCCATTCTGACAGATGTGAGGTAATATCTCAGTGTGGTTTTAATTTGCATTTTTTTGATGATCAGAGATGCTGGACATCTTTTCATACATCCACTGGCCATCTGAAGGTCCTTTTTGGAGAAATATCTATTCAAGTCCTCTGCCTGTTTTTTAATTGGATTGTCTGATTTTTTTTTAGTCTTACATTATATGAGTTCTTTATAAATTTTGGATATTAACCCCTTAGCAGATGTATGATAGTCAAATATGTTCTCCCATTCAGTAGGTTGTCTTTTTGTTTTATTGATGGTATCCTTTGCTATGCAAAAACTTTTTAGTTTGATATAGTCCCATTTGTTTATTTTTTCTTTTTTTTCCCTTTCCTAAGGAGATATATCAGGAAAAAAAAAACATTACTAATAGCAATGTCAGAGAGTTTACTGCCTATGTTTTCTTTTAGGTGTTTTATGGTTTTGGGTCTTACATTTAAGTCTTTAATCCTTTTTGAGTTTATTTTTTTATGTGGTGTAAGAAGGGGGTCCAGTTTCAGTTTTTACATACATGTGTCCAGTTTTTCCAGCATCATATATTGAACTGACGTCATTACCCCATTGTACGTTCCTGCCCCTTATGTCATAAATGAATTAACCATATAAGTGTAGCTTTATTTCTAGGCTCCCTATTCTGTTCCATTGATCTATGTGTCTGTTTTTACATCAGTACCATACTGTTTTGATTATTATAGCCTTGTAGTATAGTTTGATATCAGGTAGCGTGATACCTCCAACGTTGTTCTTCTTTCTCAAGATTGTTATGGCTATTTGAGATCCTTTATGGTTCCATATAAAATTTTTGGATTATTTGTTCTAGTTCTCTGAAAAATGACATTGGTATTTTCATAGGGATTGCATTTAATGTATAGATTGCTTTGAGTAGGGTGGACATTTTAACTATGTTAATTTTTCCAATCCATGAGTGTGGTATATGCTTTCATTTATTTGTATCTTATTTAATTTCTTTGTTTTAATGTCTTATAATTTTCCAAGTACAGATCTTTTACCTTATGGGTTAAATTTATTCCTAGGTATTTTATTGTTTTTTATGCAATTGTAAATGGGATATTGTTCTAATTTCTCTTTCTGATAGTTCATTGTTGTTTTACAAAAATGCAACCAACTTATGAATATTAATTGTGTATCATGCTACTTTACTACATTCATGATGGAACTTTTAGGTTACATATAATATGTCATCGGCAAATAATGGCAGTTTTATCTCTTCCTTTCCAATTTGGAAACCTTTGATTTCTCTTTCATGTCTGATTGCTGTAGCTAGAACTTCCAATACTATGTTTAAAAGAAGTGATGAAAGTGGACATCATTGTCTTGTTCCTGATCATAAAGGAACACTTTTAGCTTTTCCTCATTGAGTATGACGTTAGCTGTAGGTTTGTCATATATGGCCTTTATTATGTTGAGGTATGTTCCCTCTAGTCTCAGTTTGGAGAGCGTTTTTATCACAAATGAATATTGTATTTTGCCAAGCACTTTTTCTTTACCCATTGATGTGATCATATGATTTTTAACATTCATTTTGTTATATGGTGTATCAAGTAAATTGATTTGTGGATATTGAACCAACTTTGCATTGCAGAAATAAATTCCACTTGATCATTATGTATGATCTTTTTAAATATATTGCTGAATTTTATTTGCTAATGCTTTGTTGAAGATACTTGCATCAATGTTCATCAGAGATATTGACATATAATTTTCTTTTTTTTGGCTTTATTGAAATATAATAGACAATTAGTTGCTTGTATTTACATTATACAATTCAATGAGTTTTTTTTTCAATTATAGGTAACATACAATAATATACCAGTTCCAGTTGTATAGCATAGTGATCAGAGATCCATATAACTCGCAAAGCAATCACCCCATTAAAACTAGTACCTCTCTTCCCCCTTACAAATTTGTTAAAACATCATTAACCATCTTCCCCATGCTACACACTACATCTCCATGTCTATTCTGCATCTACATTTGTACCTTTCAATCCCTTTGCCTTTTTTTGCTGTTCCCCTAAACCCCCTCCCATCTAGTAGCCCTCAAAATATTCTCTGTATTTATGACTTTATTTCCACTTTTGTTGTTATTGTTGTTGATTTTGTTCTTTAGATTCCACATGTACATGAAATCATGTGATATTTGTCTTTCTCTATCCATCCCATTTCCTTTAGCGCAATACCCTCTAGGTACATCAAGGCAATATCTTTTTCTATCCTCTTCCTTTTGTGTATGTGTGTCTTTTAATCTGAAGTGAGTCTCTTGTAGGCAACATATATAGGAGTCTTGTTTTCTTATCCATTCAGCACTCTATCTTATGGTTGGAGCACTTAATTCTTTTCCATTTGAGGTACTTATTGAGAGGAATGTAGTAATTAGCATTCTTTATTCATGTTTTTGATACATGTTCTTTCTCCTTAAAGAAGCCCCTACAAAATTTCCTGTAATACTGGCTTGGTGGTGATAAATTCCTTTAGCTTGTTTTTGTCTGGGAAGCTCTTTATCTGTCCCTTGACTCTAAATGATAGTTTTGTTAGATAAAGAATTTTTGGTTTTAGATCCTGGGTTCTCATCACATTGACTATTTTGTGCCAAGCCCTTCTGTCCGGCATAGTTTCTTTTGAGAAATCAGCTGCCAATATTATGGGTGTTCCCTTGTAGGTAACCAATTGTTTTACTCTTGCTGCTTTTAAGATTGTCTTTGTATTTAACCTTTGGCATTTTAATTATGATGTTTCTTGGTGTGGGCCTCTTTAGGTTCCTCTTTCTTGGGACTCTCTGAGCTTCCTGGGGTTGTACGTCTTTCCTTCACCAGGATAGGGAAGTTTTCCATCATTATTTCTTAAAATAGCTCTTCAACTTCTTGTTTCCTTCTGGTACCCCTATGACATGGATATTTTTACATTTAATAATGTCCTATTATTATAGTCTTGGCTTATTTTTTTTTTTTTGCCTTTCTGATTGTCCTTGGCTTCTCCATATAGGTCTTTCTTTATTCACTCTGTTTATTCCATTTGATATACTTTACATCTTAGATAATGTGTTCTTTATTTCTGACTGGTTCTCTTTTATAATTTCCATTTTATGTTCTTTTATCTCTTTGTTAAGGTTCTCACTGAGTTCATCTACTCTTCTCCTAAGTTCATTTTTATAACCAGTTTTTTGAATTCTGCATCTGTTGTTAGATTGCTTGACTTCATTATTTTTGCATCTCTGTTCTGTTCTCTCATATGGTTTCCACTTCTTTGTCTTCCCATTTTGGCTGCCTTTTCTGTGTCTCCTTCTGTGTACTAAGCAAAGCTCTTAAGCCTTATTAGTGCGGCTTTATGTTTTAGGTGTCCAGCAGTAAAGTCCTGAGAGGAGTCCAGCTAAGGCAAAGTTTAGCCCCAGTCTGTGCCTCTCCATGGTTACCTGTTAAAATTCAGCAAGCAAACCACAGGTGCTGTGCTTATAGTTGCCTCAAGCAGCCATGCCAGAAACTGCAGTCAGCTGCCACCAGTGTGAGGCTAGGTGCTGCTTAGCAAGGGGCATCTGACTGGCTGATGACACATTTGGATGTGGCTTGGGTAGGGCTGCAAATTGGGGGAAGTGGAGTTTCAAGGAATCCTCTGGGTGGAGCAACCTCCGTTGTCCAGTTTGATGACGTCTCAGCTATGGTAGCACTGAATCCATACATTGGGAGGGGGAAGGGCTCAGCAGAGGAACAATGGATACCACCAATACTTCTGTTTGAGAGATAGCCTTGCCTCCGCCCCCACTCTGACATATCAGTGTCCCCCTGTAAGTCCCTGGTGCCCCTTGCACAGCCAGTTGGATGCTGGTGTTCAGAATGAGCAAGTCCATCACCGTGAACATCCATTCTCGGACATGGCCCCTTTAAGAGACATCTGTCTGCAATTGCTGCTGCTTTGGCCTCTATCCCACTCAGCCACCGGGACCAGGCAGCCTCACGTCCTTGCCCTGTCCTACTTTCTGCTATTGCAGGGTGATTTTTTTAGATTTCTCCCTAATTGTATAGCTCATTCTTCTAGATCCCAGGCAATTTTCCTTGCTGTTTGCTTCTTTTTTTCTGTCACAACTTTGATTTAGTCACAAGAGGGATGAACAGAGCCTCTATCATCTTCACCATTTATTTTCAAATTTTAATTTTCTTTTTATTGTAATATCTTGTCCAGTTTTGGAATTGGTAATGGTGGTCTGGTAAAAATAACTTGGGAACTTTTCCTTCTCTTGAAAATTTTGAATAGTTTGAGAATGATAGGTTTTAAATCTTCTTTGAATGATTGGTGAAATTCACCTATGAAGCCATCCAATCCAGGACTTTAGTTTGTTAAGAGTTTTTTGATTATTGATTTGATTTTGTATGGTTTATTCATCTAGATCCCAGGAAATTTTCCTTGCTGTTTGCTCCTTTTTCTCTTGTAATTGGTTGGTTTGAATTTTCTGTTTATTCTTGATTCAGTCTTGGAAGATTGTATGTTTCTCGGAATTCATCCATTTCTTCTAGTTATCTAATTTGTTTGCATATAATTTTTTATAGTATTTACTTACAATCCTTTCTATCTCCATGGTGTCATTTGTCACTTCTCTTTCAATTCTGATTTCATTTATTTGGGTCCTCTCTCTTTTTTTCTTGATGAGTCTGGTTAAAGGCTTATGCATTTTGTTTATCATTTCAAAGTGCCTGGTCTTGGTTTCACAAACTTTTTATTTATTTGTTTGTTTGTTTATTTATTTATTTATTTATTTATTTATTTATTTATTTATTTTACTCTTTTTGTTTATTTCTGCTCTGATCTTCATTATTTCCTCTTTCTACTTACTTTGGGCTTTGTTTGCTGTTCTATTTCTAGTTCCTTTAACTGTAAGTTTAGTTTGTTTATTTGAGATTTTTCTTGTTTCTTGAGGTAGGCCTGTATTGCTACAAATTTCCTTCTTAGGACTGCTCTCACTGAGTCCCATAGGTTTTGGGTGCTTGTATTTTCATTTTCATTTGTCTCAAGTTATATTTTGATTTCTTCCTTGATCACTTTGTTAACCCATTCATTGTTTAGTAACATGTTATTTAGCCTCCATGTGTTTAATGTTTTTTTTTTAGTTTTATATTTGTAATTGATTTCTAGTTTTATACCATTGTGATCAGAGAAGATGCTTGAAATGATTTCAGTCTTCTTAAATTTATTGAGACTTGTTTTTGGCTTAACATATGGTCTGTCCTAGAAGATGTTCCATGTATACTTGAGAAGAATGTATATTCTGCTACTTTGGGGTGAAATGCTCTAAAAATATCAATCATCTATCTGTTTTAGTATATCATTCAAGGCAACTGTTTTCTTGTTGGTTTTCTATCCAGAAGGTCTGACTATTGGTGTCAATGGAGTGTTAAATCCCCTATTATGACTATATTAGTGTTGATCTCTCTCTTTATGCAGGTCAAAAATTTCTTTATATATGTAGGTGTTCCTATGTTGACTGTATACATGTTTACTGGAGTTATATCCTCCTTTTGGATTGATACCTTTATCTTTATGAAATGTCCTTAGTGTCTTATTATAGCCTTGTTTTAAGTCTATTTTGTCTGATATAAGTGTTGCTACCCCAACATTTTTTAATTCCATTTGTATGAAATATCTTTTTCCATTTCTTTCAGTCTCTGTGTGTCTTTTGATCTGAAGTGGGTCTTCTGTAGACAGCTTATGTGTGGGGTTTTTTTCGCATTCATTCAAATACCCTATATCTTTTGATTGCATCATTTAAATCACTTATATTGAAAGTGATTATTGATAGATACATAGTTATTGCCATTTTATTATTTATATTTATGTTCCTTCCCCTTCTTCATTTTAAAGAAGTTCCTTTAACATTTCTTGTAGAGTTGGTTTGGTGGTGGTGAATTCCTTTAGCTTTTTCCTGTCAGGGAAGCTCCTGTCGAACCTACAATTTTATGATAGTCTTGCTGGGTAGAGTATTCTTGGTTGTAGGTTCTTGTTTTTCATCACTTTATTTTATTTTTATTATGGTGACATTGGGTTAATGAAATCCAGTAAGTTTCAGGTGTACAATTCAACAATAAGGCATATATTATATTGTATTGTGCGTTCACTGCCCATAGTTAGATTTCTTTCTGTCACCACATATTTGACCTCCTTTACCCCATCTGCCTCCTCTCTTACCCCTCATCACTTTAAATATTTCATGCCAATCCCTTCTGGCTTGCCAAGTTTCTGTTGAAAAGTCATTTGATATTTATGGGGGAATACCCTTGTAAGTAGCTAGCTGCATTTTTCATGCTGGTTTTAGGAGTCCTTTGTCTCCAGCCTTTAGCATTTTAATGTTCATGTGTCTTGGTTTGGGTCTGTTTAAGTTCCTCTTGTTTGGGACTCTTGCATGTCTGTTTCCTTCTCCAGGTTAGGGATATTTTCTGTCATCATATCTTCAAATAAGTTCTCAATCCCTTCCTTGCTCTCTTTCTTTCTTCTTCTGGTAACCCTATGATGCAAATGTTGGTATGTTTGATGTTGTCTCCAAAGTCTCTTACACTTTCCTCATTTTTTTAATTCTTTTTTTTCTTTTTGCTGTTCTGAATGTTTTCTGCTACCTTGTATTTCAACTCGCTGATTCATCTCTGTTTCATCTCTGCTTCATCTAACCTACTGTTGATTCTTTCTAGTGTATTTTTCATTTCAGTTATTGTATTCTTCATCTCGGACTGGTTTTTTATTATGGTTTCTATGCTATTTTTTATTCTTACTATGTCTGTTGGAGTTCTCATTGTGATCATCTGTTCTTCCCCTAATTTCATTGAGCATCCTATAACCATTGTTTTGAACTCTGTATCTGGTTGGTTGGTTGCCTCCATTTCATTTAGTTCTTTTTCTGGAGTTTTCTTTTGTTCTTTCATTTGTGACATGTTTCTTTATTTTCTCATTTTGGTTGCCTCTCTTTGTTTCTATGTATTAGGTAGATTTGTTACATCTCCCAGTCTTGGCCCAAGTGGCTTTATGTAGTAGGTGCCCTGAATTGCCCAGTATTGCAGTCTCCATCATCACCTGTGCCAGGAGTCCCAGGATTGTCCATTTTAAGAATTGCCTGTGCTCTCCTGTTATAGTTAAGATTTGGTTACTGTTAACATATCAGTGAATGAGATTGGCTCTCAGACTCACTGGCTGTGAGGAGTGGCCATTCCCACAGGGTATAAGTTGCTTTGTGGGGACTGTGTTTGTAGAGAACACTCTTTGGATTGCAGCTTCTGTGGCTAATCAGTTGATACTCTGTTGCGTTCTGATACCAGCCTCCATGTGTATTTGTTCTGTAGCCTTTTGGGAGATGGTCCCATGCAGACCAATATCAGATGCTTTCTTTGATGTTCCAGAGCTACCTGGTAGAGCTACAAAGAGATCCATGGTTTATTTCTAACTGTGCTGGACTTGGAGGCAAGTGGGAGAGACCACACTGTGAATCGAGGCCAACTGCCACTAGTACCGATCTTGGAGCAACTTAGCAAAATGTCAAGGGAACTCCAAGCCCTGAGGCTGCCTCCCAACTGCCCATACGGCTCAGTTGATCATTTGCAAGTTGGTGGAGTAAGGTCCCAAGGAGTCACTCTAGTAAAGGAAAAGATTTCATGAGGACAATGCACATTTAGATCTGCTGCCATTGGTGAGCCTAAGGCTACTTTCAAAAGTCTCAGATTACTCCGAGGCCAGCTGCTGCCCACCTCAGGCCTGCAGACCCCTGAAATTTGTTAAAGAGACAATGCAGCTCAGTCCAGGGCTAGTTGCCCACCACCAACAGTTTCTCCCGAGATATGCGAGCCAAGCCCTGTTGATTGCTGTCAAACGAGCCTCCTGCTGAGAGCACATCATGGGGCTGGTTTTTGAGCCATGAGATTGCCATGGGCAGTTAGAAAGTTGGATGAGGAAAGGGTCTCATTCAGTCACTGGAGTGTAGCAAGTTGATCTCAACAAGCCAATGCAGATTCAGAACTGGCCCGTGGTAAGAGGACTCAACACCATCAAGATGGTTCCTACTGCAGGCTGCACAGGAGGAGGGCCTAACTAAAGGACACTGGCAACTGTCCTTCCAGCCCTCATCCCAAAGCCACAAAACTCAATTATTCTCCATATGTCTCTGGCACCTCTTGAGCTGCTGTGCCTCTGCTGGAGCATAGATTAAGTGTCTGAGAGTAAGTGAGTATATTCCCAGGTCCTTTAAGGGGATGTATGGATTTCCTGGTTTCTTCCTTCTCACCCGAACAGTTGGAATCCCCACTGATTTTCACAGCTAGATTTTGTGGGGACTACACTTCCTGGCACTGGCACACTGGGCTGGGAGCCTCAGTGTGGAGCTCAGGCTCCTTGCTCCTTCAGGGGGACCCCTAAAGCTGAATATCACTACTGGTGCTCAGCCACCCTCTGTGGGTGGAGAGCCCACCTATTTTGCTTCACAGTCCCTCCTACCAGTCTCTATGTAGCCTCTTCTTTTTATCCTGTTATAGATGATATGTTCAATTAGACTTTAGGTGGTTCTTTAACTTGATTGTTTTATAATTTATTAGAAATTTTAATGCAGTTATGGGAGATGGTGAACACAGTGTTTACATACCCCCCCATCTTGACTGGAACCCCCAACACTTGTTATTACTTTTCTTGTTGATAATAGCCATTCTAACAAGTGTGAGGTTTTGATTTGTATTTCCCTAATAGCTAATGAAGTTAATCATCTTTTCATATGTCTGTTGGCCACTTATAGGTCTTCTTTGGAGAAGTCCATTCAGGTTCTCTGCTCATTTTTTTTAAACTGGATTGTTTGATTTTTTGGTGTTGAGTTGTATAAGTTCTTTGTATACTTTGGATATTAACCCCTTATCAGTTGGTTGCAGCTTTGTTTTGTTGATGGTTTCTTTTGTTGTCCAGAAGCTTTTTAGTTGGATATAGTCCCATTCATTTATTTTTGCTTTTACTTCCTTTGCCTTTGAGGTCAAATTCATAAAATCCTCTCTAACTCCAATGTCCTTGAGTTTAGTACCTATGTTTTCTTCTATGCAATTCATTGTTTCATGTCTTATGTTTAGGTCTTTGATCCATTTTGAATTAATTTTGGTGTGTGGTGACAAATAGCAATCTAGTTTCATTCTTTTGCACATAGTCCTCTAATTTTCTCAGGACCATTTATTGAAGAAGCTTTCTTTTCTCCATTGTATGTTTTTGGTTTCTTTGTTGAGGGACCAAACATATATATGTGGGTTTATTTCTGGGCTCTCAATTATGTTACACTGATCTGTTTGTCTGTTATTCTGCCAATACCATATTGTTTTCAATATTGTTACTTTGTAGTATAATTTGAAATCAGACAGTGTGATACTACCAACCTTGTTCTTTTTTCTCAAGATTGATTTGACTATTTGTGGTCTTTTGTGATTCCATATAAATGTGATAATTTTTTGTTCTATTTCTTTAAAAAATGTCTTTGGGATTTTGATGGGGATTGCATTAAATATGTATACTGCTTTAGGTAATAAGGTCATTTTAACTACATTGATTCCTCCAATTCAAGAACATGGAATATCTTTCCATTTCTTTGTGTCTTCAATTTTTTTAATAATGTCTTATAGTTTTTAGTGTATAGGTCTCTTCACAGTCTTTGTTAAATTTATTCCTAGACATTTTATTCTTTTCGTGCAATTGCAAAAGAAATTTTTTTTCATATATTTTTCTGAATTCTCATTGTCACTATATAGGAATGCAGTGAATTTTTGGTACATCAATTTTGTATCCTGCAACTTTACTGTATTGGTTTATTGTTTCTAATTATTTTGTGTGTGTGGAGTGTTTATGGTTTTCTATATAAACAATAATCTCATCTGCAAAAAATGACAATTTGGCTTCTTTATTCCCAGTTTGGATGACTTTTATTTTGTCCTCTTTCCTTATTGCTCTAGCTAAGATTTCCAATACTATTAAATAAGAGTGGTTAGAGTGGGCATCCTTGTCCTCTTCTGATCTTAGAAGTAAATATTTCAGTTTTTCACCTTTAAGTACAGTTTTAGCTGAGTGTTTGTCATATATGGCCTTTATTATGTTGCGTTCCTTTCCTTCTGTACTCACATTATAAAGTGTTTTAATTGTAAATGCATGCTGCATCTTATCAAATGCTTTTTCTGCACCTATTGATATGACCACATGATTTTTATCCTTTTATTTACATGATAGATCACATTGATCAATTTGCATGTTAAACCATCCTCATGCTGCTGGAATGAATCCCACTCGATCATGATGTATAATCTTTTTAATGTATTGTATTTGATTTGCTAGTTTTAGTTTATGACTTTTGCATCTGTATTCATCAGAGATATTGGTCTGTCATTTTCTTTGTGTGTGTTTTATGTTTAACAGGTCTAGGTATCAGGTAATGTTTGCCTCATAAAATGAGTTAGAAAGTACTGCCTCTTCTATTTTTTTGGAGGAATTTGAGAACAGGTATTAAATCATCTTTGAATGTTTGGTAGAATTCACTAGTGAAGCCAACTGGTCCTGGACTTACTTTTTGGGAGGTTTTTGATGGTTGTTTCAGTATCCTTACTGTTGATTAGTCTATGTAGATTTTTCAGTTCTTCATGATTCATTCTAGGAAGATTGTATATTTCTAAAAACTTGTCTATTTCTTCTACCTTATTGAATTCGGTGGCATATAATCTTTCATAGTATTTTTGTATGATACTTTGTATTTCAGTGCTGTCTGTCATAACTTCTCTTTAATTTCTGTTTTTTTTTTTTCTTTTGGAAGGGTGGTCCTTTCTCTTTTCTCCTTAGTCTAGCCTGGGGTTTGTCAACTTTATTAATCTTTTCAAAGAACCAGTTCTTTTTTACATTATTTTTTTCTATTATCTTCTTGTTCTCAATATTATTTAATTCTGCTCTAATTTTTATTTTTCCCTTCTTTCTACTGACTTTGGGCTTTATTTATTCTTTTTTCTTGTTTTTTAAGATATGTTAGGATGTTTGAGATTTTTCTTGTTTCTTGAAATAGGCCTGTAATGATATGAAATTTCCTTATTATTGCTTTTGCTATATCTCAGAGGTTTTGATATGTTGTATTTTCATTTTCATTTGCTTCTATTCATCTTTTGATCTCTCCTTTTATTTCTTCTTTGACTCAATTCTTTAGCAGCATGTTGCTTAATTTCCACATATTTGTGGTTTTCCTGCTTTCTTTTTGCAGTTGCTCTCCAGTTTTGAAGCATTATGATCAGAGAATATGATTGCTATGATTTCAATCATCTTAAATTTGTTAAGGCTAGTTTGTTTCCCAAAATATAGTCTATCCTTGAGAATGTTCCATGTGTACTAGAGAAGAATGTCTAACCTGTTATTTGGGAATGAAAGGTTCTGTAAATGTCAATTATGTCCAATTGGTGTTATGTGTCACTTAAGGTTTATATTTCCTTATTGATTTTCTGTTTGGGTGATATATCAATAGCTGACAGTAGGGTATTACTAAATGTGTTTTTGTCTGTTTCTGCCTTCAGTTCTGTTAGTAATTGCTTTATATATTTCGGTGATGCCTGATTGAGAGTATATATAGGTAAGTACTGTGTCTGTAGGGAGGGACTATATTTTTTTGTTTTTATATTTTTTCTTTTTCAATTATTGATGATATATAATATTATATTAGTTTCAGGGGTACAACACAGTGATTAGACATTTATATAATTTATGAAGTGACCACTCTAATAAATCTAGTACCGATCTGACACCATACACATTTATTACAGTGCTACTGACATTAATTCTCATTCTATATTCTACATCCCCATGACTATTTGGTGACCACCAATTTGTGCCTCTTAATATCCTCCCCATTCAACCATCACCTCACCCCCAGTTCTGAGAACCATCAAAATGTATTCTATATCAATGAACTTGTTTCTGTTGTTTCTTTATCCTGTTTTCTAGTCCACATATGACATTTATCTTTCTTCTGTCTGACTTACTCCACTAAGTACAATACCCTCTAGGTCCATCTATGTTGTTGCAGATGGCAAGATTTCATTCTTTTTTTTATTAGCTGAGAAATAGTACATTTAATACTACTACTTCTTTATCCATTCATCTATTGATGGACACTCAGGATGCCTCCATATTTTGGCTACCGTAAATAATGCTGCAATGAACATATGGATTCACATATCCCTTCAAAGTAGTATTTTCAGTTTCTTTGGATAAATACACAGATGTGGGATTACTGGGTCCTTCTTTGTCTCTTATTATAGCCTTTGTTTTAAAGTTTATTTTGTCTGGTATGAATATTGCTAACCCAGCTTTTTGTTTGTTTTTATTTTCATAAAACATCTTTTTTCATCCCTTTATTTTCAATCTGTGTGTGTCTTTTGATCTGAAGATAGTCTCTTAAAGGCAGCATATGCAAGAGTCTTGTTTTCTTATCCATTCAGCCTCCCTATATTTTCATTGGAGCATTTAATCCATTTACATTTAAAGTAATTGTTGATAGATACGAAATTATTGCCATTTTATTATTTATATTTTTATCCTTTTTTTTCTCTTTTCTCTTCTTCTTCTTAAAGAAGTCTCTCTAATATTCCCTGTAAAACTGGCTTGATTATGATGAACTCCTTTAGTTTTTATTGTCTGGGAAGCTCTTTATCTGTCCTTTGATTCTAAGTGTTAACTTTGCTGTGTAGAATAATATTAGTTATAGATCATTGCTTTTCATCACTTTGAATATTTTGTGGCATGCAAAGTTTCTGTTGAAAAATCAACTGACAGTCTTATGGGCTCTCCCTTGTAGGTAACTAACTGCTCTTCTCTTGCTGCTTTTTAGATTCTCTCTATGTCTTTAACCTGTGGCTTTTTAATTATGTTGTATCTTGATATGGGCCTCTTTGGATTCATCTTGTTTGAGACTCCTAGTCCTTTCTGGGCTTATCTATTCCCTTAACCAGGTTAGGGAAGTTTTTAGTCATTATTTATTGAAAAAGTTTTTAATTCCTTACTCTCTCACTTCTCCCTCTGGTATTTCTATGATGAGAATGTTGGAATTTGATGCTTGATATTGTCCCAGAGGCCCCTTAAATTATCCCCATATTTTAAAATTCTTTTGTTGTTGTTGTTGTTGTTGCTATTCTGTTTGGGTGTTTTCTGATACCTTATCTTCTAAATTCCGCTTCATCTAATCTACTGTTAATGCCTCCTAAGGGAGTCTTCACTTCAGTTAATGTATTCTTCATTTCTGACTGGTTCTTTTTAATGTTTTCTATCTCTCCTTTTATGTTTTATATGTCTTTGTTAAAGTAATCACTGAGTTCACCTACTCTTCCCCCAAGTTCCCTGAGCACCCTAATAAAAAATGTTGTGAACTCTTCATCTAGGTTGCTTTTCTCCATTTTCTTTTGTTCTGGAGCTTTGTTCATTTATTTGGTATATGTTTCTTTGTCTTTCTATTTTAGCTGCCTACTTGTGTTTGTTTCTATGTATTAAGTAGGTCTGCTGTGTCTCGTGGTCTTAGTAGAGTGGCCTTATATAGTAGGTGTGCCATGGGTCCCAGTGGCACAGTCTTCCCTGGTCAACTGAGCTTGGTGCTCCAAGTGTGTTCTTTGTAAGGGCTGTATGTACACTCATGTTATAGTTGAGCCTTTGTGGCTGTTTTCATATCAACAGGTGAGTTTTAACCTTGGGCTGATTACTCGCGAGGGTTATTTGTGAATAGCTGACCATATGGAGCAAGATTCACTTTATCAGGGCTCTGGTGCCTTCTCAGTATGTTCTTTGGGTATGTCATCCTCAGATGCAGCCATAGGTGTTGCTCTGGCTAGGTCAGAAGCTAGGTCAGAAGCTGGGTCACCAGGTATGCCAGCCCCAGGGCCTCCTGGGATGGGCCCTGCCACATGCCAAGTTTATCTGTACCCTGTACCCTGCCCGGGGCCACCTGTCATGAACCATCAAACAATCCACAGATGGCCACCACCCACTCTGGGCTTCAATATGCCTCAAGAGGCCAAACCATGAATCAAGGCCGGCTGCTGCTAGTGCTGGGCCTGTGACTGCTCAGCAAGAGGTACGGGGCACACTGAGGCCAGATGCTTCTCGATTGGGTTTTGTGAACCTTTAAGAGATTTTAGGAAAGTCCTTGCATGAACCAAAACAGGCTGTTTGTATGGAAAAGCCATTAGAAGGAACTTGGGTGGGCCCGCAAGTTGGGTGGGATGGGGTTTCAGGGAATCACTAGGGCAAGGCAATGGTATTAGCCAGGTTCATGGAGACTTGGATATGGCAGCAGCCTGCCTCTGTATGCTGGGTGAGGGGAGGGCTCAACAAAGAGATAATGGATTCTGCCACCATTTCTGTCTGGAAGAAAACTGCCCTTCCTGCCCTTACTCTGAAGCTAGACAACTCAAATCTTCCCTGTATGTGCCTGGCACTTTTTAAGTAACTTCTCTAGCACTGGAGCTCAGAGGAAGTGAGTCCATTAGTGAGTAAGTTTGTGTACAGGCCCCGTATGAGGATCGTCTGCTTCTTTAGCCACCCTCCATCTCCCTCAGCCACAATCTCTGCTGGTTTTCACAGCCAGAAGTTGTGAGCACTTCTCTTTCTGGCACTGTAACCCTGGTCTGGAGAGCCAGCTGTGGATCTGAGACCCACGGGGGGCTTTTAATGGCTAAGATATCCTTCACAATTCTCAACTGCCTCAGTCTAGTACAGGAGCCAGCCTGTTCCACATCCCCACCCCTCCTAACAGTCTCAAGGTGGCCTATTTTGCATGTCCTCTGTTGTAGGACTTTTGTTCAATTAGAGATCAGGTGACTCCCAATGATGGTTGTTCTTAGTTTAGTTGTAATTTTGACATGAGAGGAGGCCAGCACAGCATTTACCTACTCTGCCATCTTGGCCAAATAGCTATATGTTGCTTTTAAACATTATCCCACCATACTATTCAGTCATACAGACACATGCTATTTAATCTCACTTTAAATTCATAAAAATTAACCTCAATCATATATTATGATTATCTGATGAACAAAGTTTATAACTTCAAACTAACAATTATTATAGCATTTATATGAAAAAAAGATTGAGAAAGGCCACCATCTTACATCAAAAATTGCAATTCTAACAAATTCTTGAGAATATCTGTTTGCATACACCAAATGGTCTAACAATTTTAACATAATCATAGTGGCTTTATTTTACTTATAAATTTAATCACTATTAGATACATTGATAATTTACTTCCTAGTATTAGTTTGATTTATGTTGAGGCTAAGTCTGTTTTTAATTTTTTCAGATGCTTTAGGTGTAATGCTGATTTCAAAATGCTAATATTTTCTCTCAATATTTTCCTTGCCTTCTAGCTGACCTCCTGACTTCACAATGTCTGAAATCAGATTCAGCAATCTCACTTGGGATCAAGTTATAATACTAGATCAAGTGTTAGATGAAGTAATTCCAATTCATGGAAGGGGGAATTTCCCCACTTTGGAGGTAAAACCAAAATATATAATTCATGTTGTAAAACATCAACTGATAGAGAAAGGAATTATTGTTAAAGATACCCGATTGAATGGTTCCACGGCAAGTTACATACTTGCGAGCCACAATGGAATCAGCTATAAAGATCTGGATATTATTTTTGGTGTTGAACTACCAAGTGATCAAGATTTTCAGGTTGTTAAGGATGTAGTTCTAGGTTGTCTACTTGACTTTTTACCAAAAGGTGTAAAAAAGGAAAAGATCACCCTAAAGACCATGAAAGAGGCTTATGTGCAGAAGATGGTCAAAATTTGCAATAAGCAAGATCGTTGGAGTCTCATCTCTCTTTCAAATAACACTGGGAAGAACGTGGAGCTAAAATTTGTGAATTCACTCAGACGACAATTTGAATTCAGTGTCGATTCTTTTCAAATTCTCTTGGATCCCATGTTAGACTTATACAATGATGAAAATGCTAAACTAACCCAAGAATCCTATCCTGTTGTGGTAGCTGAAAGCATGTATGGAGACTTCCAAGAAGCAATGATCCATTTGCAATATAAGCTTATATCTACCAGGAAACCTGAAGAGATTAGAGGTGGTGGTCTTTTGAAGTACAGCAACTTGCTAGTTCGTGACTTTAAGCCAGCTTGTGAAGCAGAAATCAAGACCCTGGAACGTTACATGTGTTCTAGATTCTTCATTGATTTTCCTGATGTAGCAGAACAGCAAAAGAAGATTGAATCATACCTCCGCAACCATTTCATAGGTGAAGAAAAGAACAAATATGACTACCTTATGACCTTGCGTGGTGTTGTAAATGAAAGCACTGTTTGCCTCATGCGTCATGAAAGAAGACAGACACTCAATATGATCACTCTTATGGCTTTAAAAGTACTTGGAGAACAGAATATTCTACCTAATACAGATAATGTAACTTGCTTTTATCAGCCTGCTCCATACTTTGCTTCTGAGGGAGGGTACTCTTCTTATTATGTATCATCTGGACCACCACCTATTTTCTTTCAGCCATACCACCCACTGCACTTTCATGTGCCAAATGGTATGGTTTAAAAGACAAACACATAACAGAAACTTTGCTTTAATTAAACACCCTTCAAAAGCAAGTTTCCAAGTTTCATCAAATTTAAGATCTATTTTTATTTTAATATAGTTACCAACTATTTTTCATCAATTATAGCTTAAACATCATAGTAAATACAATATCATCGGTGAACCAACTTCAAATAATTTAAAAATGTTATTGATTACCTATAATAACTTTCTAATACAGTGGACCACTTAATGATTTTCAAATCTTATTTACTACTTATGACTTTCAAATTTGCTATGACAAATACATTATAGATGCCTGCATCTTTGATTAAAATATAAAAGAACAGACTTGTATTTAAAATCCAGAGGTAAAGACAAGTGCCAACACTTTGTATTCAATCAATTCTTTTGTTACATTCACTTCGTTTTTTTTCTAGTGAATGTTAACCATCGATGAATTTTCAATACTTAACAGAAATGCCTAATTTCAAAGACATCAGATGCAGAAGACATTAAAACCCTGGACTTTGCAAGCATTTATTTTGTTTCTAAATTAAACTGGGTTAGATACAAAATCCAACTATAGAAGGAACGTTTAAAAAATGGTTCTGGAAAACACTGGACATTGGTAATTTATCAATTATCAAGTAAGTTAATGTCTAGATATAAAGATTAATATCATCCAGCTCTAAAACCTATACTGTGACCAGTTATATAGGATTTCTTCCCAAAATAAGTTGAAAAGAATGACATAACCAACTCTGAATATGAAAGTTATCATCATCTGTTAAAAAGAGACTTTAAATGGCCAATAGCAAAAAAACAGGCAGATGTTTTTAGCCATGGCAGTTTCTAACATGCCACTCAAGTGCCTCCTATGTGCGTTTTTACATAACACAAATTTATTCAATAATTTCATATGTTCATCAGGTATCTGAATATCTACTTAATATATCAAATATGCTGCTATAAAATCTAATGGTGAGATTAAAGAGTATTTTCATTGCATAATGAAGAAAATAATCCACAACAAATATGATCTAATATGACAGAAGGGAAGTGGTCCTGAATGAATATAAATAAGACCATCAGAAAACTTCAGTATTTTTACTCGCTTCTGATTTTTTATGAGTTCCATCTCAGTTTTCATTAACTATTCCAAGTTTTCCCATCACAACATCCAGCAGGCATATTTTGAGACTGTGTCACTTATATACTGTGCTTAATTTGTTTTCTCTGTATTTCAATATTGGACACAAGAATTACATCAAATATGGCACTTTCAAATAACCAATATTTCTGAGATGTTTTATACCACAGCACCATTGGCTATCAGTATATTTTAATGATTTATATTTAATATATATATATATGTGTGTATATATATATATATGTGTGTGTGTGTGTATGTGTATATATATATATATGTATATATATATATATACATATATATATATATATAAAGTCACACAATGTTGAGGCTTTAAAACATGGATTGACCTCTTTGCTTGAGCAAATAAAGAATTAATAAATGCTGTATTAAAGAGAAAATTCAGTAATCTGTCGATATAATGTATTGGCTAAGAATAATTGATCTTTCTCTTTAGTTTTCAGTTCATGAGAGTGCTTGACATAAAACTTAAGGAGTATATACTATATTAACAGTACCAAAAAATAAAACAATTCTAAAATGTATAGGAAAAGTATTTAAGAATAAAAGATCTATGATAGTGACGAGTTACAGGTAAAAGTTCAGTATTTTTCAGAGTAGCATTTTATGCTAAATAGTATAATTCTGAAGCTTTTGGAAATATCTTAACCCCCTGTGCTTCTTTGACTTCTTTGAGAATTTAAACTCCTCTAAAAATCAAATCCCCTATGGTATTCTCCTAAGGCTTTAAATCCTGCTGGAAAGATGACCCGCTTCCTCCTGACATTCATGCATGTTTCCATTATAGTAAAAAAGCTTACAATTGGTACCTGAGATATTCTCAAGAGAGATAATCCAAACCTGTTGAATGGGAATGGTATCTCTAAAGAGAAAGCTATAGCTTTATCTCATTGCTTTTATTATGTAGATACTATGACTAAATTAGGCTGTCCTTTGCTCCCAACCAAACAGAAAAATGTTTAGCATTAATAGTGTATGAGTATCTCTCCAGGATTAGGCTAGTCGCCTTGAGCAGCACTATTATCTCATTCTGTATATTAGAATAATAAATGGAAAAGTTTTTCTATAAGGTGACTACTAGAGTCTTGGCTAAAACAGTTAATAGAAGTTAGTGCACAATCTGACTCTAGAGTATATGTCATCCCATTACAAGAGAGAAATGGTGTCTTTTTGTATTTTATTTTATACAAATCCATGACTGCGTCTTGTTTGGGAGTTGCTCCCCTGCTCTGCCCAGAAACCTGACCAAAGCCAAAAAAAAAAAAAACCTTTTTGATATAGATCTAGCATCCATATCAGTGGGACACATTTGGTGTTAGTGCCAGGTACATATTTAAACCAAAATATTCTTGCATTTTGTAAATATCCATACATTATTATCAAAATTCAACTAGTAGAGTATTTGTAACTTTTAAATTCAGAGATATTCTAATGGTGACTGAAGTCCAGCTTAGTCAAACAAACTTGAAAATATGGGTAATCTGGTTTAAATGAGAGATAGCCCAGCTAAATTAAAAATAAAATATCAGAGCTAGAACAGTTGTTAACTTCTCAAGAAAACTGGGGAAGCATCCTGGGCCCAAATTCCATTTTTTAAATATTATCTTAGAAAATTAATTTTAGGTATTAATAAATATATCAATATGCAAATGCATAAGATGTGATTAAAACTTTCATTCAGTGAATCTGTTATCTGGAAGTATTCATTCAACTTTATATATAGAAAGTTATAGAATAAAACCACAAAAAGGACAGCAGAACTAAAAACTAAACATTATTAAACAGGTTTTATTTTATACTGGTACCATTTATAGAATATTTTAAAAAGAATTGAATGTAAATTAACATTAAAATAGGATTGGGAATATATGGGACTACAATTTGTTAAACATTCTTATGAAGACTGACAAGGCATAAAATCCAACATCATAACCTGCTTTGGGATTCATTTGCTTTACCAGTATGAAATAAAATACGTTTAATAATGTTTAGTTTTTAGTTCTTCTGTCCTTTCTGTGGTTTTATTCTATATGTTAGAATGTTAAAATTTATACAACACATCTTGGAAATTGTATTGCTGATCTACTGCTCCATTATATGAACATTTTTTCAGCATGTATAACTGGAGGTAGCTAATTTGTTGAAACATCAGTGTATCGCTCTTAAGTGTTTTCTTTAATTAAATTTATTGGGGTGACATTGATTAATAAAATTATATAGGTTTCAAGTACCCAATTCAATAATACATCATCTGTATTCTACATTGTGTGTTAACCACCCAAAGTCAAATCTCCTTCCATCACCATATATTTCACCCTCTTTATGCTTTTCTACTGCCCACCCCTGATGCTTTCCCTCTGGTAACCACCATACTGTTGTCTGTGTCTGAGTTTTTGTTTGTCTTATTTGTTGTTTTTGATTTTATATTTCACATATGTGTAAAATCATATGGTTCTCAACCTTTAAAAAGTTAAGTGCTTTCTTAAGGAAACAGTTTTCTCTGAATTTTGTGTGTTCAATTTAAAAAACATTCTTTAGACTACATGCTGTCTGGAAGCTAATTTAACATGTAACAGGCAATCTAATCTGTAAGCTCAAAACATCACACTTTCTGTTTGCTTTGTTTTAATATGGGGTAGTGTGAAATTATTTTTCACAAAAATAATTGTGAAAAATAATTGGATCTAAGGTAGTGATACATGTATTGCATTAGTTTTGAAACAACAGAAACCCCTTTTTGTTTAGTTGTTGTCCTAAAAGGAGCAACAGAAAGTTTATAGATAAAATCTTTTGTATATATGCTTTTTATGACCTGTCAAAAAAAAATCCTTTCCTAGAAAAAGAGTATATATAGATACACCATTAAGTACCTCAAGGCCAAGAAAATGACCCCTGTGGATGCATAAGTGGCCTTTGTAAAAGAGAGGTGTCTTGAGAAGGGTTCTCTTTGCAAAATTTTCTTTTGCAGCTCCAAATTCAAAGTGATGGATTTTATAACTCTGTTAAATCAAACTCAAGTAGTTTCATGGTGATTTATGACAATTTACTTGTTATACATTCTAGACTGGTGATAGAATTTGAGCCATTCTTTAAAATTCTAACAAGTAGTTCACTTTATGTGATAAAATGTGACCAAATCACACTTGGTCTTGGCTCAACTAGAGAATCCAGAAGCCCAACATTGAATTATTGTTTTAGCATTTTTACAGTTCCAGAGATATAAGTAGGGGAGATCAGTCTTCATAAAAATGATGGTAAATAGTGGTATGAGTATTCACACTAATATCTTTTTCAACAAATTCATTTTTATTATAAGTGAACAACATAAAAAACTTTCTATATAGAATGTGACTTCAATTCCAAATGGAAAATGTAATAAAAATGTTATATCAGAATTAAAAAAAGGAAGTCCAGTATATGTGTACTTATCACTTCTAAAGTGTTTCTTTAAAAACTGTATTAGATAGCCATTGATGTTTAAAATTTATGTTTTAAAAGGTTTATTTTATAAATTTTTACTTCCCCAAGTAAAATTAGTCAACCCAACATATTAGTGGATATTTAAATAAAGAGAATTGATAATAATGTTTCTTAAGCCTTACGTCTGACTTCCATGAACAAAAGGATTTATACATAATTTTATTTTCTTTATGGTTTTGGGAGTTTTATTGGAGTAGCTTTGGGATACTTAGGATTACATGCCTTCAAAAAGCATTGTTTGCTCAGGCAGTGAATTCCAAATAACAATTGTCTTATTGCAACTCCTTTAGATTTATTATAAGACAAAATGCTTTCAGATAATGTCAGCTAGTTAAAAAATGTAAATTATAACAGTTATTAAGGTTAAAAATCTACTTCTTTTAAGAGCACCTAAATATACCTTTAAGGTGAAAGGCATCATCTTCTAGGTAAATAGTATATATACTGAAACAGAAACCATGCCAGGGAAGTTATCTGCTTTAGAAGTGTAGAGAACTATATTTAATATGCTGTCAGTAGATTTATATGAAATTTAGTGCCTGTTTACTAGGTCAAGGAGAATACCTTGTAGAGGCATACAGATTGTTTACAAAAAGGGGCACCTGTAATTCATTTTCCTGAAGAGCAAGTTTTTAATTCTTCCTCTTTTTCTTCCACTTTTTTTCTCATTTATGAAAATGATACCTCTCTGTCTTCACAGTGATAAGATGCAAGAAAGAAATGAAGTCCAAGGGCAAATTATTATAGCTTATACTACCAGAAGATAAAATAACACTGTTACAAGTTTAGTTCCTAGTGAAAGAGTCTGGAAATGTCAGAATTATTGACTCAGGATAGTGATCATAGATGGCCCCATTCTGGAGAATAAAGCTTTCATGTATGCATTGGGGAGAATCTAATTTTAGGACCTCTAATTTTTCAAAATTTAACAAGGATACACTAACAACACTTTAATTCAAAGGCCATGATTCTAGAGATAAACATTCACTTTTCAATTTTTTGAGAACTCTGGAATTCTAGGCAACTATGAAATCACTTACATGGCTTACTGTATAATTCAGAGTTCAACTGGTATAAATAATAAACTGACTTATATTTTACTAAGAAATAGTCAAAATCATTTAAGCATTGTTATGCACTTTTATATAATTGGAAAATTTTTAAAGTTGCTTAAGAAGTTGCATTTCAGTTTCAGTATATATAAAAACTATAAGTCAAACTAATTTTTTAAAAAAAATAAATGCCATGTATCAATTTAGATTAATATATAAAATTATATGTCAAGTATACAAACTTACAAAAAAATTTAATTTCTATAGAATTAATGTTACATTAAAATATAAAACTATTAATCGATGATTTACCATTAATTATAACGCAATGTCACATTTATTGAAAAATTTCAGTATATTTTATGTATTTCACTTAAAAAGCTTAAGTATTTTTCAATAAGTATTGGAAATAACCAGGTGGATTATCTGGATTTTTCACATCTCAATCCATTATAATTGCATAATACATCCCATGGCTATTTTTTTTAATTCATCTAATTTTTTTAAGTTCCCAATTTACAAATGAGTAATGCTAAAACATAAGGTGACATAGCAAACTCTTAACTGATCTTTAAATAAAGATATTCTGCTATTTTAAAACAAATCCCCTATATCGGAAAAATATATCTACTTCTATCCATACATTGCTACTAGATTTTTAGTTAAAGAGCAAAGTTCTTTTTGACAGCTTGTGGCTAATTGTTTCATATCACACAGTCCCTATTTAGATTGAGTGAAATCAGTAATTTCCTTCTAGTTTGAAAATTGTGAACAACTAGAAAGTTATTTCTTTAAAGTCCTTTTATATGTTAAGTGAAATTCTTAACATGCAAAACAAAGAATTAAGGCAATTATTCAGATAATTCAGGCCAGAAACATGCCACTAATGAATGAGGAAAAGTGTACCTGAGTTTTTATGATCTAAGTCATTGAATAACTGCCTTTCTCCCATATAGACCAGACCAAAAATAACTATTGAGTATGAGAAAAGTACTGCAATACTATTTCACTAGATGTGAACAATTCATCCAGTGAAAATTTAATTTAGAAGATCTGACTTCAAAGCTTAGCAAAAATTAAATCCATAAACTTTTATCTTAAAAATGTGTTTCAAGTTTTAATTAATTAAAATACAATTGTTTAGCATTAAAGAAAATGTCAGTAAAAGGAATTATAGTTACTGAATGGGAAATGAAATAGAAACATCTAAATGTAGTCCCGCACCCAGTAAAATTGCTGATATGATTTCCTACACTAACTCAAGTAGACAGATCTACATTTTAGCATTAAACAATTCAGCATTTTAGGAAGCAGTAAATATAAATATAGCTTTATAAATGTTTTAGGTGCCTTTTTATCCTAATAGTTCACATGACCAATCTTTTACTATAAAAATGTTGAAGTGTTCTTAAGAACTGTGTTTCTGTAAATGAAAATTTTAAGTATATTAATGGAGTATCTAACGACTGAAATGTCCAAAGTTGAATAAAATATGTATCTTTGCTTTAATGTTGACTATATATTAAAACGGAACAGTTTTTTTTTTTTTTTACTATGTCATTGCTCATTATAAAACTCTGAGACATGTATGTACTATTTTGGAAAATGAATTATACTGTTGACAAAAAAATAATGTTATATTAACAGTTCACAGTCTTTTGAGTAGAAACTATTTTTAAATGGATTATAATTGTACTCTTATTATTTATCGGATAGCTCATATCTTTTTCATTTGCTTTGTCTTGTGTTTTTTGCATTGTGTAGAGAAAGCACTACAGAGATTCTGTTATTACATTAAATTCGTTTTTGAAATAAAATCACTGTGAAACATGCACCGTCATGCCAACTGCAAAATGGGTAAATACTTATTATTTAAAATTCCACCAAATAATTGTTTGCAGTGTGTTCAAAAAAGTAATTAGAAAAGAACTTTACTCTGAGATTTATACAGAGTCCCCATTGATAATCAATGGGAAGAAACTGACCTTCAGTATAATATGGCTTTTTATAATTGACTTTTACCATTTATAATATATAATAACCAATAGATAACCCCATTCACATAGCCTAATTATATAAATGGTTTGTATTCATTTATTTCTCAAATTTCATTTGATTTTACATTGGTAAAATTTTCTTGTTTATCTTCTCCCTCTCAAATAAATGGTGCCTACAATACAATGGATAAGAACATATTCGGTGATGAAATGAATAAAATGGCAGTATCACTAAAGGAAATGAGTTAAAATGACATGACATTGTATTGAATCCCCCCCCCCACACACACACACACATACACACAAACACCATACAGTACACAGAGCCAGATAACATTTCTATGTAGGTCTGTGTATACTGACCACACATTCAAGCAGTGATGTTATGTGATCCCTGTATGGTTAGAATAATAAAGCATTTATTAGAAAAATAAAGAACTATGGTAAAAGTGATCAGGGAGATAAAACACCACTCGATATGTTTCCTTGAAGTTTCTACAGCTTTAGCAACAGCCTAGCAACTTTGTACAGGATTAAGTATCATGTGAAATACAGAGCAATATATCAGTAAATGCCATTATGATAAAGATAGCATATTTTCTCTACATAATGTAAATTATTAGGCTACTAAAGCTTAAAGTAAAATGGATGATTATAATAAAAAAGCAAAATGAACCACTGACACAATGAACAAATGTTTTTAATCTTATAATATGCAAGGATAAATTGTGCCTTACCTGGTACTTTAAACTTTACCAGAAACCATAGATATTATCCACTTATATAAAATAGCCAGCTTTAAATTTATAAACAAATGGTAAACAACAAATGCAAGCTAAAAAAATCTGTTTCACAATGTTTTCCTTGTAATGCACCAATTAAATCATGGGTGATATATGAAAAAGGGCATCATTATATTTATATAGTATATTTAATCAAGCACTATAACATTATTTCATTACTAAGTATTAGTAGAAATGAAATTCACTTACATTGGGGTCCCTGACAATGATGCCATTAAAGTACTTGCATATTACAAAATTTCTTATTATATTTAGTGATTGCTGAAAGAGCCAAAGGCAGTGTGTGAATTGGGTAAAGCAGAATTTCAGGGACTCTCCAGGGAGGGATGAACAGTGTTCACCAGCTTCATGCAGATTCAGAATTGGTGCCTGCCTGCTTCTATAGGCTGTGTAGGGGAAAGGCTCAACACATGGACAATGGTGGCACTAACCCTGAAGCCACACAAATCAGACATATCCCCGTATGTCCCTGGCACCTTTTGAGCTGCTGTCCCTTCATTGGAGCTCAGAGTTAGTTCCTGTGAGCGAGCAAGTCTGTGCATGGGCCCCTTAAGAGGATGCCTGGGCTTTCAGCAGTCTTTAATAACACTAGGATGGAACAGAATCCCCACTGATTATCACAGGCTGCTTTTATGGGGATCACTCTTCTTGGAATTGCATCTCTAGACTGGAAAGCTGGGTGTGGGGCTGGGACCCCTGGCTTCTTGGTGGAGACCTCTAAACTGAGATATCCCTCCCAAATCTCATCTGTCACACGTGGGTGTGAGACCAGCCTGATTCAAGTCTCTGCCTCTCCAACCGGTCTCAATGTGGCCTCTTCTTTATAGCCTTAGTTATAGGAGTTCCATTCAGCTAGTCTTCCAGTGTTTCTCCAGGTTGATTTTTCTGTAATTAACTTGTAATTTTAATGTGGTTATAAACAGAGGTGAGCACAGCACTAGCCTGCTCCACCATCTTGACTGGATCTTACATTTGTTAACACTTGTTTTGTGACTTACATATGATGTATCCTTGAGAATGTTTTCTATGCATTTGAGAATGTATATTCTTCTGCTGTTGAAAGTAATGTTTTGGATATATCTTTTTGGTCTATTTGGCCTAAAATACAGTTAAAGTCTATTATTTCCTAATTGATTGTCAGTGTGGATGATCTTGTTAAAAGTGAGTTATAGAAATCTACTGCTATTGTATTGTCTATGTTCCCTTTCAAATCTGTTCATAATTGTTTAATATATTTAGGTACTCTAATATTGGTTTCATATATATTTCCAATTGATATATCCTCTTGATGAATTGACTGCTTTATTATCATATAATGACATTCTTTGTTGTTACAGCTTTTGACTTAAGTCTATTTTATCTAAGTATTGCTATCCCTGATCTCTTTTGTTTTCAGCTTGCATAGAGTATCTTTCTCTAAGAACATTTTCAGCTTTTCAATATCTTATAACTGAAGTAAGTCTCCTGTATGCAGCGGACAGCTCGCTCTTGTTTTATTCATTTAGTCACTCTATAAATTTGAATTATGAATTTAATCATTTAATTTAAAGAAATTATTGATAGGTAAGAACAGATTATCAGCAATTTCTTATTTTTATGATTATTTTGTATCTTCACTATTTCTCTCTGTCTTTGTGAATTCATATTGTTTTGTAGTTGATAGCTTTATTTTCTCTTTATCATTTGTATAGCTACTTATAAGTTTTGCTTTGTGATTGCCATGTGGCTTTTATAATGCATCTTACTGTTATAAGTCTACTTTTAGCTGAGAACAAATTAATTTCAATTGCATAAAAAAGTTCTAAACTTTCACTGGCTCTCCCATGTATTTTATGTTGTTGGTATTTCAATTTAAATATTTTATATTGTTTATTCATTAACAAAATACCATAGCTATAATTATTTTCGTTGTTGTGTTTGTCTGTTTGTTTATTATGGTGACATTGGTTAACAAAATCCAATAAGTTTCAGCTGTAAACTTTAACAGTAAGGTGTATATATACTTACACTATGTGTTTACCTCCCATAGATAGATTTCTTTCTGTCACTACATATTTGATCCACTTTACCCCATCTACTTCCCCCCTCCCTCCACTCCCTACCCTCTGGTAAACACGAGTCTATTGTCCATATCCATAAGTCTCTGTTTGTTTGTCCTATTCCTCTGTTACTTTTAGCTTTATACTCCACATATAAGTGATACAATGTGGTTTTCAACTTTTTCTATCTGCCTTATTTCGCTTAGTATAATTATCTCAAGGTCCATCCATGTTGTCACAAATCGCAGTATTTCATCTCTTCTTATCGATGAGTAATATTCCATTGTATATATGTACCACACATTATCCATTCATCTATAATAGGACACTTCAGTTGCTTCCACATCCTGGCCACCATGAATAATGCTGCTATGAACATCAGTGTGCAAATATCTTTTTGGATATGAGTTTTCAAGCCTTTGGGGTAAATACCCAGTAGAGGGATTGCTGGATCATATGATAGATCAATTCTTAGTTTTTTGAGGAACCTCTATACTGTTTTCCATAGTAGCTGTATCAATTTTCAGTCCCACCAGCAGTGTATGAGGGTTCCTTTTTCTTCGCATCCTCTCCAACATTTGTTATTACTTGTCTTGATTATAGCTATTCTAACAGGTGTGAGATGGCATCTCATTGTGGTTTTGATGTACATTTCCCTAATAGCTAGCGATTTTGAGCATCTTTTCATATATTGGTTGGCCATTTGTATGTCCTCTAGGGAGAAGTGTCTGTTCAGATCCTCTGCATACTTTTTGATTGGATCCTTTTGTTGTTGTTGTTGCTAATGGGTTGTATGATTCTTTGTATATTTTGGATATTAGGCCCTTATTAGAAGTGTCACTTAGAAATATATTTTCCCATTTCGATGGTTGTCTCTTTACCTTGTTGATGGTTTATTTTGCTGTGCAGAAGCTTTTTAGTTCAATGTAGTCTGATTCATTTATTTTTGCTTTTAATTCCCTTGCCTTTGAGGTCAAATTTATAAAATCCTCTTTAAGTCCAAGGTTTAGAAGTTTAGTTTCTATGTTTTCTTCTGTGCATTTTATTGTTTCAGGGCTTATATTCAGATCCTTAATCCATTTTGAGTTAATTTTGGTGTGTAGTGATAACAAGAGCCTAGTTTTATTCTTTTGCAGGTGGCCTTCCAGTTTTCCCAGCACCATTTATTGAAGAGGCTTTCCTTTCTCCACTGTATGTTTTTGGCTTTTTTTGTTGAAAATTATTTGCCCATATAAATATGGGTTTACTTCTGAACTCTCGATTCTGTTCCACAGGTCTGTGTGTCTATTTTTCTGCAAAAATACATGCCATTTTTATTACTGTCACTTTGTTGTATAATTTGAAGTCAGGCAGAGTGATACCTCCAGCCTCATTCTTTTTTCTCAGGATGGCTTTGGCAATTCAGGGTCTTTTGTACATCCATACAAGTCTGATGATTTTTTGTTCTATTTCTTTTTAAAAAGTCAATGGGATTTTGATGGGGATTACATTAAATCTGTATAATGCTTTAGGTAATATGGTCATTTTAACTATGTTGATTCTTCCAATCCAAGAACATGGAATATCTTTCTATTTCTGTGTATCTTCTTCAAATTCTTTTGATAGGGTCTTATAGTTTTTTATTATAGAGATCCTTCACATGTTTTATTAGATTTATTCCTAGGTATTTTATTCTTTTTGTTGCAATTACGAAAGGAATTTTTTCCACTTCTTTTTCTGACACTTCATTATCAGAGTATAGAAACACTATAGATTTTTGAACATTGATTTTGTATCCAGAAACTTTACTGTATTTGCTTATTTCTACTAGTGTTCTTGTGGAGTCTTGAGGGTTTTCTATATACAGAATTATGTCATCTGCAAATAGTGACAGTTTAACTTCTTCATTTCCTGTTTGGATGCCTTGTATATCTTACTCTTGTCTGATTGCACTTGCTAGGACCTCCAATGTTATATTGAATAGGAGTGGTGATAGTGAACACCCTTGCCTTGTTCCTGATCTTAGAGGGAAGAATTTTAGTTTTTCACTTTTAAGTATAATGTTGACTGAGGGTTGGTTGTATATTGTGTTTACTATGTTCAGGTACTTTTCTTGTATACCAATTTCATTAAGTGTTTTCATCATAAATGGATGCTGTATCTTGTTGAAGCCTTTTTCTGCATCTATTAATATGATCATAGGATTCTTATTTTTTAATTTGTTGATGTGGTGTATCATATTAATCAAATTATGTATGTTTAACCATCCCTGTACCTCTGGGATAGAGCTAATTTGGTCGTGATGTATAATCTTTTTAATATGTTTTTGTATTCACTTAGCTAGAATCTTTGCCGGAGCTGGCTGGCTGAGATCGAACAGTTCCCGAGAGGGGAAGCGAGGACTTGAGAAAAAGAGAGAAAGAGAGATAGAAAGACAAAAGATAGAGAGACAAAGAGATAGAGTCGGGACTGCTAACAGTGAATACTGTGCCCCGAGTTTATTAAGAACAGTATATTCATACCCTAGGATGTGCATGAGAAGCAACACCCACAGATATGAAAACAATTTCAGTAACAAGTTTATCCATTAAGCCAATTTTCCTTTTTCAATAATGAGCTTATCCATTAATGAGCCCACCTGCCCTGCAAACTTCTAGCTTGCAGGCAACTTTAACCCTGTCTGTAGGGCATTTAGCAAGAATGGCTCCCAACATATCTTATCTAGGATTTTTGCATTTGTATTCATGAGAGATATTGGTCTGTAGTTTTGTGTGTGTGTGTGTGTGTGTGTGTGTGTGTGTGTGTGTGTGTTGTCTTTACCAGGTTTTGTTATCAGAGTAATATTGGCCTCATAAAATGAGTTAGGAAGTATTGCCTCTTCTTCGATTTTTTGAAAGAGTTTGAGGAGAATAGGTATTAAATCTTCTTTGAATGTTTGGTAGAATTCACTGGTGAAAGTATCTGCTCCTGGACTTTTACTTTTTGCTAGGTTTTTGGCAGTTGTTTCAATTTAAATACTGCTGATCAGTCTATTTAGATTTTCCAGTTTTACTTGATTCAGTCTAGGAAGGTTGTATTTTTCTAAGTACTGGTCCATATCTTCTAGGTTATTAAATTTAGTGTTATATACTTTTTCATAGTATTTTTGTATGATCCTTTATACTTTCGTGATTTCTTTCATTATTTCTCCCCTTTCATCTCTGATTTTGTTCATTTGTATCCTCTCCCTTTTTTCTTTTATCTAGCCAGGGGTTTGCCAATTTTAATAACCTTCTCAAAGAACTGGCTCTTCGTTGCATTTATTTGTTGTTGTTGTTGTTGTTGTTTTCAGTTTTATTTATTTATGCTCTAATTTTGATTATTTCTTTTCTTCTGCTAACTTCAGACTTCATTTGTTCTTCCTTTTCTAGTTTTTTTCATATGAAGTGTTATGTTGTTTATTTAGGCTCGTTCTTGTTTTTGGAGGAAGGCCTGTAATGATATGAATTTTCCTCTTGTGACCGCTTTTGCCATGTCCCAAAAGTTTTCATATGTTTTGCTATCATTATCATTCATTTCTATGTATTTCTTGATTTCTCTTCTTATATCTTCTCTGACCCAGTTATTCTTCAGTACCATGTTGTTTAATCTCCATGTATTTGTGGTTCTTCCTGATTTTTTTCCAGTTGATCTCTAGTTTTAAAGCACTATGATCACAGAATACGGTTGGTATGATTTTTACCATGTAATATTTGTTTAGAACATCTCTGTGTCCTAATATGTGGTTGATCCTTGAGAATGTTTCATGTGCACTAGAAAAGAATGTATAAGCAGCTGTTTTGGGATGGAAGGCTCTGTAAATGTCAATTATGTCCATTTGGTCGAATGTGTCATTTAAGGATGTTATTTTCTTATTGATTTTCTTTTTGGATGATCTGTTCATATCCGATAGTGGAATATTTAGGCCCCCTACTACAATAGTGTTTTGATCTGTTTCTCCCTTTAGTTCTGTTAGTAATGGCTTTATATATTTCAGGGCTCCCTGATTGGGAACATGGATATTAATAAGTATTATTATGTCTTGGTACATGATTCTCTTTATTATTATGAAGTTTCCCTCAGTATCTTTCTTTACTATTTTTTTTTTATTTTGAAGTCTATTTTGTCTGATATTAGTACTGCTACTCTCACTTTTCTCTGAATATCATTTGCTTGAAATATCATTTTCCACACTTTTATTTTGAGTCTATACTTGTATTTGGAGCTGAAATGTGTTTCAGTTTTGTTTGTATTCCATTCTGCAACTCTGTGCCTTTTTATTGGTGAGTTCAGTCCATTAATATTTAGGGTTATTTAGGGTGATTATTGAAATATGAGGTCTTCTTATAGTCATTTTAATTTTTGCTCTCTGGTAGCTCGGTGTTTCCATTGCTTCCTTGTCTTTGTATTTCTATTTTATTTTATTTGACTTTTGTGGGTTTCCCTCTGGTTCTTCTTGTTTTATGTTATATACTTCAATTTCTGAATATATGGTGTGTGGTTACTATTACAAATATGAAAAGAATAGTGTACACACACACACACACGTCACTTCTCTTCTATGCGTGCTTTATCTCCATTCCCTTTTGCAAATTTGGATCTTTTAATCCCCTCCTTTTCAGTCATTGTTTACTCAATTTGTCCCTGTGTATGCTGAATGTTCATTACTATCTTGTCTAGCAATTTGCTTTTTAATGTTCAAACTTATATCTGTTCTTAGTAAGAGTCGCACTCTTTTGCTTCTATTTGCCTGATAGTCATCTTACTCCTAATTATGTATTTTTTGGTCACTTTGTTTTAGGTGAGCTCACCCCTTTCAGTATTTTCTGTAATGCAAGCCTCGTAGTGGAGAATTCAAATTTCTGTATGTCTGGAAAGGTCTTTATTTCTCCAGATCTATGGGAGTAATTATCTGTATATATTATTCAGGGCTGCTAGTTCCTTTCACTTAATATTTAAATATTCAATTCCACTCTTTTCTGGCTTGTAGGGTCTGTGCTGAGGAGCCTGACAATAATCTAATGGGTTTTACTTTATAAGTTACTGTTTTCTTCTCCCTGGTTGCCCTGAGAATTCTGTCTTTGTTGTTGATTTTTTATAATTTTAATGCAATGTGTCTTGGTGGAGGCCTTTAAGGTTGAGATAATTGGGTGTTTTGTTGACTTTTTGAATTCTAAGCTCCAGCTCATTCCTTAGATTTGGGAAATTTTCTTCATCTATTTGTCTGAAAATGCTTTCTAGTTCCTGCTCCTTTTCCTCACCTTTGGTAATGCGTATTATTATTATGTTTTCTCTCCTGATGGTATTAGCTAGTTCTTTTATTTCTTTTTCATTCTTCAGTTTCTCTCTTCTTTCTTCTGATTTATGTCTAGATTTCTGTCTCGATATTACTGATCTTTTCCTCCATTTGGTTAACTCTTACAGTGTGTTCTTAATCTCCAGAAGACCTATTATTTTCTTTTCGAGGTTTTTCATCTTCTTGCTCTGCTCATCTAGTTGTTTTTTTTAATTCCTGAAATTGTTGATATGACTCATTTTGGAACTCATTGAGTTTTTTCAGAAGTACCATCCTGAATTCTCTGTCATTTAAGTTGAATATTTCAATGTTTCTAAGATTATTTTTTGGAGATTTTTCTTTTTCTTTCTGAGATGGCTTGTCACCTTCATTGTTCATGGTGTTTTTTATGGACTATTTCCCCACCTGGGCATTAATAGAAATGTAGTCTGCTTTTTTTTCCAGAAAAAAGATTTATTATATAAAGGCCCGACTTTAGCCTTTTGCAAAGAAGGTACTTTTCTTTTGGTTTCCACTAGGTGGCATTTAAGCCTCTGATTCCTGCTTAACATAAAGCCTTAATAGTGCCTTTTTATTTTCTTGTAGATATTTAATCACACTTGCTACCCTCAGCCTCAGTCCCTGTCAGTGTTGGCAACAGTTTCAGTAGCATTTTCTGAGATTCCCCTGAGGCTCTGCAGTGTCAGTCTTGGAGGATATGGGGTGAGTGGTCCTCTGGGTTAAGAATTGGGGCCTGAAGTTCAGTCTTGGTTTTGCAACCATGGCCGGTAAAAATCAACTGTTGTTTTCCACTGTCTCACTTCTCTGCTTTCTGCCCTGATGACTGGGACCTGCCGCTGGCCAGGTGGAGCTCACAACTCTCCCTGGCAGAGCTGTTCAGAGAATTCGCCACACCTTCTCCCCTCCTGCTTCTCCTACAGGGAGCTCTGGCAGCTGCCAGAGGCAGCTTCTTTATTTCTCCCAGTCCACCACCTGACACCCGGGGTTCTGACCTGTGGTAGCTCTTATGTGCAAATCCCATGCTCAGTCATGCTGGTGTGCAGTTTGGGTGTTTTTATTGTTGTTTCAAGAGGAGAGATCTGGGGACATCTCTCCATGTTTCTCCAAACCCTCCTAGTTATTTTTTTTTAATTTTTAATTAGTTTCAAGTATACAGTACATTTGTTACACATCTATGTAGTTCATAAAACAATCCCTCCAATTGCTACCTCCCTCCCCTGACCCTCCACTTAGCCAACATATTAATGCTAACAATTTTCTATGCTGTGCTCTCCATTCTTGTGACCATCCATCAATTATTAATTTGTACTTTTTAAATCTTTCACCCCATTTCCCATCCCTGCAACCCACACTCCCCTCTGTCTGTCACCAAATTGTCCACTATATTTGTGAGTCTGTTTTAAATTAGTCTGTTCTTTTTATTCCTTATAGTGTTTATCTTTCTCTGTTTGACTTAAATACTTTCTAGGTCCATCAAAACAATGTCTTTTTTTATCTCCTTCCTTTGAGTCGGTGTGTCTTTTAATCTTAAGTGAGTCTCTTGTAGGCAACATGTAGAGGTCTTGTTTTCCTATCCATTCATCCACTCTCTTTTAGTTGGAGCACTTCATTCTTTTCCATTTGAGGTACTTATTAATAGTAATGTAGTTGTTACCATTTTTCATTCATATTTTTGATTCATATGTTTTCTTCTTAAAGAAGTCCTTCCAGTATTTCCTGTAATACTGGCTTGGTGGTGATAAATTTCTTTATTTTTGTCTGGGAAACTCTTTATCTGTCCTTCAACTCTAAATTATAGCTTTGCTGGATAAAGTATTTTTGGTTTTAGATCCTAGGTTTTAACCACATCAAATATTTTGTGCCAAGCCCTACCGTCCTGCAGTTTCTTTTGAGAAATCAGCTGCCAGTCATATGGGTGTTCCTTTGTTGGTAACTATCTGTTTTTCTCTTGCTGCTTTTAGTACTTTTTCTTTGTATTTAACCTTTGGCATTTTAATTTTGATGTGTCTTGGTGTGAGTCTCTTTGGAGCCCTGATTTTTGGGATCTCTGAGCTTCCTGTGGTTTTATGTCCATTTCCTTCACCAGGTTAATGAAGTTTTTCATCATTATTTCTTCAAACAGCTATTTAGTATCTTGTTTTTCTTCAGGTATGCCAATCAGATGTATATTTTGACCCTTAATAGTAACCCCCATGTGCTCCTTAAATTATTTTTATAGTCTTGATGTTTTATCTCTTGCCATTCCGATTGAGTATCCTTTGCTTTCCTATCCTCTAGATAGAGCATTTAATCCTTTTCTTTATTCACTTTGTTTATTCCTTTGTTTATTCCATTTAATATACTTCTCATCTTGGACAATTTGTTCTTCACTTCTGACTGGTTCCCTTTTATAATTTTAATTTCCATTTTTATGTTTTGTTTTATCTCTTTGTCAAAGTTCTCACTGAGTTCACCTACACTTCCCCTAAGTCTGCTGAGTACCTTTATAACAAATGTTTTGAACCTTGCATCTAGTAGATTGCTTGTCTCCATTTCTTTCTTTTTCTGGAGCTTTGTTTTGTTCTTTCATTTGGGATGTGTTTCTTTGTCTTTTCATTTGGCTGCCTCCTTGTGTGTGTTTGTGTGTATTAGGTAAGCCTGCTATGTTTCCCAGTTGTAGTAGAAGAACCATATATATTAGATTGCTGTGGGTCTCAGTGTCACAGTCTTCCCTGATTACCTGAGCCAGCTGCTCCTGGTATGTTCCTTGTATGGGTTGTGTGTGTTTCTGTTGTAGTTGAGCTTTGGTTGCTGTATTTTCATCAATGGAAAGGATTGACCCCTGGACTATCCATCACAAGTGGAGGAGCTGTTGTCCAGTGGCTGATCATACAGAGCAGAATTTGTTCTAAAAGGTCCAACATATGACCCTGAGTGGTGCTCTGCCTCAGACCAGAGTTGGTCACTGGTTATGCAGATCAGGGCCTTCTAGAACAGGCCCTGTCTCAGGCCAAATTTAGCTGCAGGCTTGCCATGACTTTGGGGCTACCTGGCATGAGGCACCAGACAATCCACACATCACTGTCACCTAAGCTTGGCCTTAAGAGGCCAATCTGCAAATTGAAGCTGGATTCTGTTAGTTCCAAGCTTGGGGCTGCTTAGCAAGAGGTACAGGGCATGCCACGGCTAGATGCTGCTTGTTTAGGCTTAGCAAACCTTTGAGAGATTTTAGAAAAGTTTGCAGCATGAGCCAAGACAAGCCATTTGTATGGAAAATCCAATAGAAGTTGCTTCGGTAGGTCCACGTTGGGAGGGGTGGGGTCACAGGGAATCACCTGGGCAGGGTGACCAGCATTAGCTACATCGCTGGAGACTGAAATATGGTATCCACCTGGCTCTGCAAATCAGGTGGGTAAGGGTTTGACAAAGGACCAATGCCCTATGCACTTCTGCTTTTGATAAAGCTGCCCCTCCAGTCCTCACTCTGAAGTCAGACAACTCAGTTTCTTTTTGTTTGTCTTGGTGCCTTTTGAGCTGTGGCCCCTATGCTGGAGCCCCTAATGAGTGAGTCTATCAGTGGTAAGTCCATACTTTAGCCCCTTAAGAGATCTTCAGTCCTTTATCTCACTCAGTCACAATCTCCACTGGTTTTCATAGCAAGAGTTATGAGGGACTTCTCTTCCCGGCACTGGAACCCTGGGCTAGGGAGCCTGGTGTGGGGCTGCAACCCCTCACTCTTCTGGGAAGACCTCTGCAGCCAAGATATTTCTCCTCATTCTCAAGCTCCAAAACGGGTGTGAAACCAGCCTGTTTCACATCTTGATCCCTCCTACCAGTCTCAAGATGATCTCTTCTGTGTTTCCCCAGTTGTAGGACTTCTGTTTAGCTAGACATCAGGTGACTCTCAATGATAGCTATTCTAACTACAGTTTAGTTGTAATTTCATTGTGGTTGTAAGAGGAGAAAAGCACAGAATCTACTTATTCTACCACCTTCATTGGAACTCTGTTATATCTACTGGATATGTTGTCCCCTTTATCATTATGAAGTGTCCATTTTTGTCTCTTGTTACTTTTTTGATCTTGAAGTCTGTTTTGAAAGATATAACCATGGCTACACCCACTTCTCTGGATGCCATTAGCTTGGAGTATCATTTTCCATTCTTTCCCTTTGAGTCTGTATTTGTCCTTGCAGCTGAGATGTGTCTTTTGAAAACAGCATATGGTTTGTTTTGTTTTGATCCAGTCTATTACTCTGTGACTTCTTATTGGTTATTTCAGTCTATTTATATTTAGGGTGATTACTGATATATGAGGTTCTTCTATAGCCATTTTATCTTTTGTTTTTTGGTAGCTTGGTGTCTCCATTGTTTATTCACCCTTGTGTTTCTGTCTGTTATTTTAATTTGGTGATGTTCTATGATTTTTTCCTCAGTTTCCTCTTGATTTATGTTATGTGTTTCAGTTGTGGATTTTTGTGTGTGGTTACCATTAAGTTTATGTAAAAGAAAGTTTTATATATACAGTAGATCTTTTTCTTCTGCTTGTGTTTAATCACCTTTTCCCTTGGCAGATTTAGGTCTTTACTCCCTCCCACTGTTTTTGATGTCTCTAATTATCCCTATTTATGCTGTGAATTCATTTCTAGCTTTTTCTTCTCTTTTTAAAATGTTTTTTTTCTTGACCTCTAACCATTATGTATTTTTTAAGTTTATAATGCTCTTTTCTTAATATGGGTTGCATTTTCCTTTTTCTGTCTATTAGTCATCTTACTCATACTTTTGTGATGTTTGTTGTTGTTGTTGTTGTTGTT
>PVKZ01005597.1:0-17301 GCA_004027375.1 Macroglossus sobrinus
GGGGTTTGGAAATCCTGCTGTCTGTCAGACTCACACCCACCGCTTGCTGGCAGAGGCTCCCTGCTGGCACTCAGCCCCTTCCTGCACCGGCCACAGGGCAGCAGGAAGCAGAGCCGGGCGGGCCACTCCCCGTTGACACTTGCGCCCCAGATCTTTGGGGGAGCAAAGTCTTAAAGCCACAAATTTGTCTCCATATCCACCTGTCTCTCTCAGCCTGTGTCTCACCTGTCCCCATCCTGTCCTCCTCCATCTGAGACTAACGTCACCGGTGAGTCCATGTCCTTGGTGCCACTCCTGTTGACGACCCTCCCTTCCCTTCGGGTGGCGGGCGCCCTTCCCGAGCTCACGATTCCCCCTCAGCCCGCCTCTCCCGCGTCCTCAGGGCTGCGCCCTCCACCCTCCCGCGTCCTCAGGGCTGCGCCCTCCACCCGCGGCCGCGTTCCCCTCTGTGCTTGGCCCATGAGGCGAAGGAAACAGACTCTTACCAGCCGAGGCAGAGGCCTTACCCGCCTGTCTCGGGCCCTCGGGCCCTCGGGGCTACAGAGACAGGACGAGATGCGCATGCGGGGCCAACCAGGGAGACGGGCGTCCGCGTGAGGGGGTGAGGGCAGCCCTTAGCTTCGGGAGGCTCACCTCTCGGACGCCTGTCCCGTCCGTGCGTCCCCTGCTCACCAGTGTCGACAGCAGAGAAAAGCTGTCACAGAGTTAGACGCCGGGACAACGGGAGCCCGACAGGTCCGTTCCCGCCGCCTTCCCCTTCCTGAGATGAGCGTGGGGCGGGGGTGGCTTACGCGTGCCCACCGCAGACGGCCCTGCGATGACCCTGGCTCCCAAGCATCTCAGCGCCCCGTTCTCGGGGGTCTCGTGATATTGCTGCCCCTGCACAGAACGTACTAAGTTCATTCTCTTTTAATTTCTTTTTGCTGCACTGGAAAAAGAAATAATAACTCTGTAAACCAAAGATGACCTTGACTACTCAGAAACCTAGACACAACGCCCTCCGTGAGACCCCATTTACACCCGGCTTCCTCCCTTCCTCCCTTCCTACTAACTCCACGCTTCAGTGCGTTTCTCCTCTGCGGCATCTTTGAAATGGATACAGTCAGCTCCGCATAAGGAACAACGCGAGAAGGACAAAGTGTCCACGTATTGGTTAGTCTTGCCGATTAGACTGGAAACTTCTTAAGGGAAGTGCTGGGCTCGGGGCAGGGCGGCCAAGCCGTCATCCAGACGGCTCCTTCTGAGTGTCACGGGCTCCCTGCCCCCCTCGATGTTCCCAGAACACGCCTGACGTGAGTTTTCGCCCGTCTCCTGGTGACCAGGAGCTACTCAGTAGGGACCTGAAGATGATTTTGAAGCCGCCGGAGGAAGAACACGCAGTGGGGACACGGGTTTCTGTAGGAGGTGCCAGCCCGCGTGGGCTTCTGAGAGGGAGGAAGAGAGAATCCAGCGAGGGAATTTCTGACTTGAGCTCAAGTCGGACGCCTTGGGACAAGGGCTGCGAGCCGTGTCCGCTCCGGGAAAGCAGACTTAAAACGCTGAAGAAATAACTGGCCATTGAAAATTCTTTAGACCATGGGTTCTTAACCTCTTCTGAGTACAGGTTCTTAACCTCTGAGAATTTCATGAAATCTGATGAACGCTACAGACCCTATCTTGAAAATAATCTACATACTTATACATTTCTGCGAGCTCATCGAGGGGTTCCACGGCCTCTGGTGATGGGCAGGCCGCTGGCCTCGGTGGCACCAGATGCAGGTTCACTGGTCCCCTCGACAGCTCTCCCGGCAGTGGATTTGCAAGGGAGCCACTCACACTGGGGCCAGAGCTCGTGCATAAATTAACGCTCTCCCGCAAAAGCTTCTCCCGTGAAAACACTTTGATTCTTCAGCAGACATGAGACATGCGGGGGTGGCCCGCATTCTGTATGCATTAAAGGCCCAGCTGGTGATCCAACGGTGACAGCAAGTCCCACAGAGCAAACGTAAGCCAGCTCGGGACACCTCCACGTGCGTTCCTGTCCGGATGGGTCTCCCCTCCCACAAAGAGTGAGATTTCAGCCTCAAAACCCGACGTCACCTGCACGTTTGCGATCTCTAGTTAACAAAAGAATAAGTCTTTTTCCTATTATCGGAAAATGAGGTCAGACGTGTCACCGGGACGAGGACCTTCGGGCGAGAGACAGGGACGTGCTTCATGTCGAGCAGATGAACCATCTTCCCACTCCACGGAAAATTCTCAGGGGAAGACGAGGGAGATGCCACCTTAGGAACAAGGACCCCGAGGCCCCAGCAAGAGCCACACCCCCATCGGAAGCAGGAAAAAAAAACTGCACCCCATCGAAACTGCATGCTCGTTTGCAGGTGGTTCTTTGACAAACGCATCGTGTGATCCCTGCAGGGCTGACACGACCCCCGTCCCCCACCAAGGCCACTCGCGGGAGAGGAGAAGCCAAGGAAAGACGGAAAGGACAGACAGAAAGGCAAGAAGGTGCTGCGGGGACATTCCGCCTGCTCCATCAGCGAGCGCTGACCCTCCGGCGCGCCCAGTGGCTCATTCAGGGCGTGAGGGTGGATCGATCACCACGGCTGGTTGCCCTGCGCTGGGACCGCAGTCTTCGGCCGCGCTCTGGCAGCGGGGAGCGAGCTCGAGCGGCAGACTGCAGGATCCCTCTCTTCCTGTACGGGCTCTGAGTCATGCTCTCCAAAAAAGCAATTGAGAAAACCAGTGGAAAAAAAAGCGTCAGAATCAACATTTCTGGCACTCTGGAAATTAACCAGAGGCGCGCATCTATCCCGGGAGCATTTACTCGAGAGAACTAGCCGAATCGTCTCAGGGAGATCAGCAAATTCTGGGGCGTTTTTAACTCGCTCCGTTCTGGTCCCTGTCTCCGCAGCTCTGTGGGGCCCTGGGAAACCGACAGCTCATTCATTGGGGTGCCACGGAGCAGCCATCAGAGGGGCAGAGTGGGGGCGACGCCCCTCACAGCCGCTTCCAGGGAATAATTGTCATTATTTAAGGATAGGAAGGCGTGGAAGGCTGCTTTTATTTTTACCTGACTTGAGAGCCCGGCCTGTGACGAGAGTCTTTTCCGAGGAGCATGTGTCAAAAACATTTAGAGGCCATTGTTGATATGAGTCTCGATGACAGGCGGATAATTGTCAGGCAAATGATGGGCTGACCCAAAGCCCTCCAGGGAAACCTGGGGCTGCAGGTGTCCAGAGCTCCTCAGAAGGCTCCCCTGTGCCCTGGGCAGTCCAGACGGGGACACCGAGGGCTCCAGGAGGCCTGAGGCTTTGCCTTCGGCCAGCCCCGAGGCTCTGCCAGACTGCCCTGCTTCTTTGCATGCTCGTGACTTCCTGCTGAAAACGGAACCTTTTCAATCACGTGAGGTGGCAACTCTGGGCCTCAGAGCCCTCCCCCCTTCCCCAAGCCACTCCAGTTGTCTTGTGTGTTCACTTAGTGACGTTTCTGCCAAGCCTGTCCCCTGTTCCATGTGTGACCCCTGGAGTCTCCTATTGGTTACCTCGGGATCACGCAGAGACTTCCTGGAAGGCTCAGAATTCGTAAGTCTCCAGGCTCTGCTGAGTGTCTTCATGGGGGTAAGGGGGTGGGGGGGCACATTTAACACCTAGCCAGGCCGCTGACAGCTCTGCCTCAGCCTTCACCTCCTGTTAAAAGAACCAGACACGAAGACCCATGTTGTGTGTGACTCCGTGTGTATGCCGTGTCCACGCGGGCAGATCCACAGAGACACGAAGTGGATTGATTCGTGGTGGTGAGGATGGGAAGGGCGTGGCGGCTCAGGGTATCAGATTTCTTTCCACGGTGACGAAAACGTTCTGGAATTCAATAAATAATGGCAATAACGAATAGACTGCGTAGACTTGGGAATGTGCTGGAAACCGCTACATGGCACGCTTTTAAAGGGTGAACCTTGTTGTCTGAAAACTGAGATGTGGCTCGAGCTTTACAGAGGCGGTGTGTGTGTGGCTGGTGTGATCTGCATTTGCTCAGCAAGGTATCTGCTTACGGCCGAGACGACTGTATAGAGATGGGATTGACCACCTGCCTAGGAAACCGAAAAACCACACAAGAGGGTGGTCACAAGCAAGAGGCGTCCCAGGGTGCCCTAGATTCTTGCCCCAAGGGGGCTACTGGCCACGGCGTGTGGGACGGGGGGTCGCGGGCACAGGCGAGGTGAGGAGACGGAGCTAAGAGGTTGGGGAGACCGAGGCCTCACCACTTACATGGGGGACTGCCAGGAATCACAGCAGAAGCCATCAGAGGTCCACAGAGGGCCCCCCTTAAACACACGGCAAAGAGCCGATGGGCGCATGCGCACGGATGCTAGCGCGCTCGGTGCTCGCCCAGGGCCTGGACCAGCGCCCGTTCCCACCACCCGGCCCGGAAAGCTTCCCGGTTCATCGAGGACGGGCGCTCGGAACAACGAGCCCGACGCCAATCACGCCGCGCACATTTGTGATCTGAAAAGATCAAACGACTTCTAAGAAACGTAATTGCGTCGAGAGGGGGAGAGGGGGAAGTTCAAAAATATTTATAAGAATACAAAAAAAAAAAAAACAATTCGGCTTCCAACAAGCTAGCTAGCATTCACAGTCTGGCGTCCAATCAGAGACCATCAGGTAGAAAAAGAAGCAGAGAAGGGTCATAATCAAAGTGATCCTCGCCCGGAAAAGACGTGAATGTTAGCATTCGCAGAGGGACGTTAAAATCACCACCCTGACGACTGTTTCCCATGTATTCATTAAGCTAAATATAGAGACATGGAAGCGATAAAAACACTTAAATTTCTAGATATGAAAGCTACAGCAGCGAAAGATACACAGGATGGGTGGGGTTGACAGCAGATCGGGCACCGCAGACAAGATGAGAGAGGCCGAACTCATGTCATCTGCAGAGAACAGCATTTCTGCCCTTTCCTCTCCAGCTGGCACGACGTAGCTCTGTAGCTGCCTCAAAAAAAAAAAATTGTGTCAACGAAAGACTCGGAGGTCAAAGCATAGATGTTGGGTGAATTGCTCAAAGTCAGACCAGTGGATGAGGGCCTCGGCCAGGCCTCACTCATCCAAGGTCATGTTTACTTTGGATGCCGGGCATACCGGTCACAGGCGGAGCAACACGACCGCAGATGAGCAGGGTGACGTCGCTGCAGACGGCCGAGGGGGCTGGGGCACTCTCGGGCACGCCGTACCTTCCACCCCTGTCCCCCACACACGCCGGGGACGCAGACAGAGCCGACGCCCGGAGCGGGAAACCAGCCGTCTTCATAAGCCAGCCTTTGCGTCTGCACCGGCACTGCGGGGAGGAGCCGCCGGACACTCTGATTGGTCAGTAGTGGCCCTCGGCCTGGTGGGTAAATCTTCACGCGCTCGGGCAGACGGTCATCAGTCACGTCGCCCTCCTCCCCATAAAAATGACAGAAAAGCTACTTGGGAATGGCCCGAACGCTCTGCCCGTAACCTCTTTCCCTCGCCTCTAACTCCACGTAAATATATCACAGGTTGTCAGGTCTCTATTGGGGGAAAGAAAAAAAAAAAGAAGAGTTTAACGGCGATCGCAACTTCAAGAAAAAACAGAGCACCGGACTGCAAACTTGAATGTGCCCATCTCTTCGGAGACAGAATCGGAGGAGGCGTGGGTGTGAGGCCAAGGCGAAACCCCTCAGCTTCGCGTGTGGGTCAGACACGGAAGGATGGTTTCTTGAGAAGTTAAACTCTTAGCGCAAAAAATACCGTTTTACTTATTTACGTGCAAGGACAGGGGCTGCTGGGGTGTTGGGAGGGGGATGGTTCATGACTGAAAAAGCAGAACGGTCCGACCTCCTTGGAAGCTCCCGTGCCCTTGGAAGCTATCACCGCCTCGCAGGAGCATGGCAGGAACGGTGCAAGAGGAGACGTAGTGGATGGCTCGCTGTTCCGGCTCATACCATTTATTATTAAAGAAAACTCAGAACTAAGAGGTCACTGAAAATCCCTTTGCACAAAACGCACTTCACAGGCTCGAGGATTGGACCTTATTTATAAGACGTAGACGACAGACAGCGACGGGAGTCGAGGGAAAAAGACAGAAACCGAACTCTGTCACTTCCGGTGGCCATGGGCAAATAGATCACTTCAACGTTCGAAGCCGCAGTGTCCCCATCTGTAGAATAAACGGGGTGTCAGCAACATGCAGTGAGGAGGTGTATCGGCTGGAGTGAAGAGCTACAGGGTGAACCCCATCAGAGAACGAGGGTGTTGTTCTCCATTCGTGCCACCTGCCCACCGTCGTTCAGGAGGGACTCGACTCAGTGTCGCCACGTCGCTCAGGGAGGGACCCACACTGGCGGGGCTGCCACACGGACAGGACGGTGCTGGAGGAGAGTATCATCCCAGCAACTAAATGCCTCGGCTCGTGTCTGAGCTTCAGCGACCGAGTCCTACCTCGGTGGCTGGGAGGGGGCGGGGGAGGCGGCAGGAGCAGCACCCACCGTCGGTCCAGAATCCAGGAAAATGGAACACCTGTGACAGCGTGAGTGTTCACCGCGGACCGACGCTCTGAGGATCGGGCAGAATCATACGAGTCTGACTCCAGGCTTGGCACCGAGTCCTCGGTGAATATCGGCTGCGGATTTTAAGGAGCAAGGTTGTTTGTGGCAAACGGTAAGTCAGATGCTCCCGGAAACGGTGTCACCACATTATACGCCATCTGCGTGACTCCTGTGTAGCGTTATCACCGCGTGACAAATACAGGCACAGGCGGAGCGCAGCGAGACGACTGCCCGCGCGTGGCACCGCTGACACCTGGCCAGTGCAGGCTGTCACCCAGGCAAGGGAACTCCGGGTGCTATCCCACCGCGGAACACCGTGATTACAGAAGACCCTTTTCAACACACTGGTTTGCACGGATCGTAAGTGTTCTAGAGCACTGCGAGTGTGTTTGCACACTCGTGTAAAGGTAATTTTTCAGCGTGTAGGTAGGACGTGTACGTGATGATGACGATGACACAGAGAATGAGGACGGCCCGAGCGCGCAGACACCTTGTCTCCGTGTGCCGGGGCTGCCCTACAAAGTACCACACGCTGGTGGCTCAAGCCACAAGAAGTCATCTCCTCACAGTCCTGGGGGCTGGAAGTGTGAGATCTGGGTGTCGCCGGGTTCCTCCTGAGGCCCCGCCCCGTGGCTTGCAGATGGCCGTGTCCCTGTGTCCCCACGCGGCCCCCATTCTGTGCGTGTCTGCGTCCCCTTCTCCTCTTCCTGTAAGGACGTTGGATTAGGCACCCACGTGATGACTTCATTTTACTTGAATCCCCGCAGCCTGAGTCACTGGCGGTTCGGACGCCAGCGGATGACTCGGGGGCCGCGGAAGGGACACGGTTCAGCCCGCAGCAGAAGTGGAACTGATGTGCCGCTGGGAGTTAGGAGAAGTTAGCCAAGATCTATTTGTTTTATCATCGAAGAGTCAATCTTTAAAACCCACAGCGCACGTTATGGCATTGAGACAGGACACACAGCATGTCGCCCACGCCTGGCTCGCAAGGGTTTTGTAACTCACTGGAGCCCAGAGCCGGGCCGGGCAGCGCCCTGGCGACTGGCTTCTCGGAGCCGCAGAGAATACTGTTCCCTCTCCCGAACGGAGAAGCAGCTCCTCCAGAAAGGCCGCTGACAGAGAGGACAGGTGACAGCACGGACGCCGGCCATCGCATCCTCTGCAGCTCTCGGAGTCCCCGTCCACGCCTCTGCCCTCGGCCTCCGTGCCGCGGACTCCCGCCCTCCCCGCCTGCCAAAGCTTCGAGGGCCTTGGTCGAGCTACAAACTATGAAAACAAAGGAAAACATCAAATGTGTTGTTTCAACAGCGCGAGCCAGTGTGTCCGGCCTCCGGGCACCCATCCACTGGAGCTGTGTCTGGTGTTGACATCAGTCCTCCAGAGAGCTGCTCCCCCCACCCCCGCCCAGGCCATGCAGGACGGCCCCGCGGTCTGGAACGGGGGCCAGCTCACCACGCAGAGGGAGCAGACGCTCCAAGGACGGCGAGGATGTTGGCCCCGGTGCCTGACTGCGAGCCAGCTCCCCGCGTGGCTGCAGCATCTGCGTACGCGGGCTGTCCCTCGTCATGAGGGCCGGCGAGGGGGAAGGACTAGAGCAACCTGGTGACAAGTATTTCAAAGGCACGCAGGTCACAGGCCACTCCACCCTCCGATGTCAGCCACCAACGCTCAGAACCACAGGCCTTTTTCTCAACGGCAACTCCAATTTTAAAGGACAGATCTTCATGGCAACACAGAAGAATGTCCTCAGTGTGCTTGCTCTGTCTCAGCCCGAGTGTCACCCGGGATTGGGGGACTCCTTGGCCAGCCTCAAGTCTGTGAACAATAAGCAAAATTCAGACAATTTCTGAGTCCGACGGAATAAACGATGTTAAAACGTTAAGCTTCTATATGTCACAAACTGATGTCATTTTGTGTGGTTAAGATGTAAATTCACTACCGAGGGAATTAATTTCTTCCCATATTTTTTTTTCCCAGCATTAGGAGTGGGTTCCAGTCACAGGATCACACGTTATCGAGATGTATTTCAACGAAGAGACCGGCTGTTTGAGGAACACCGTCTGCACGAAGACGCAGCGTCAGCGACGGCCAGCCGAGACATAGCTGTGCCTTTAAAATCTGTGCCGGGCACCAGATCAGATACCATCGGAATGTTTAAAATTCTTGTCACTAAGAAAACCTAGAATCTAGTTCAGGGTGACACACACATAAACACAGGTGCACAGAGATTAGATACAGAGACACAAACACACAGACACTCACAGGGACGCACACCCGAACACAGACAGACAGACACAGAGACACACGTGTCCATCTTTTTTAGTGCGATAACCTATTTCTAACACCCCAGCTAATACAGCAACGACAGAAATGCTGGGGGGGCGGGGTCCCAGGGGACACGGGCGCTGGCGTGGGGGCCCATCGCAGGCCAGCTCTGTCTGGACGGTGAGGCGGCATCATCCGGGGTGTGATCTGGGCCAGACGCGTCCCCACAGGGAGCACGAGGGGGGGTGGAGTCCCGGTGACAAGCGGGTCGCCAGCTCTGGGCTCCCCGTCGGGTCTCGACCCCTTCCCTTCAGCTCTGCCAGGAAAGGGCGAACTTGACCGCCCCTCGTTGGAAGCAAAGGAGACGCTACTTACTGTAAGCGGACGGCGTTACCCAGAATGTCCTTTGGGGAAAAAAAAAAACGAAAACCGTTTTAATTGTGCTTTGGCTGAAGCCTGAATAGAGGGGTTTGGATTTTGTTTAAAAATAAAAGAGCAAATGGAGGGAAGACTCGGCTGGAGCGGGGAGCGGGGAGGCGGGAGACGCGGAGAGAAGCAGGCGACATGTCTCCGAACGGCCGCCACCGCCTGGCGTTTCCTGCAGGCGGCTTCTCGGCTCAGGCCCCTGGGGCTTCCTGTGTTCCCAGCGCCTCCTTTTCCATCTCCGGGGTCACGAGGTTCGAGAAGGTTCGCGCACGGCGACTGTCCCGGGAGACCCAGCAGTGCCAGGGCGGGCCCGGGCCGCCCGTGGTCTGCCTGCGACCGGAGGTCTGAGAACGTAACAAGGACAAAGCCGCCATCGCCGCTGTGTGACGCAGGTGTCACTGCTCTCCCCCTGCACGGAGGGCGCCGTCGGCGACCTCGGCGTCTGGCTCCGGGCGGCGTCCACCCTGTCGCTCCACCGCAGTGCGTCTCAGCTACGCTCCTCCAGTTCCTGCGTGTGTCCCCACGCGTCCGGAAGCTTCCGGCACGACACGGAGACCACAACGACCCCCCCGCTTTGGCGGGATTAGGTTTCTAGGCACCTCCCTCCCCCTCCCCCCACTACATCTCTGAGACCCCCGAAGACGGTCACGGTCCAGACGCCAGCCAGCAGGAGGACTCACGTCCAGTCGCGTCCTGGAGGGCCGGAAGCAGAGCTGTCACGAGCAGCCACAGCACTGAAACGCGACAGTGACAGCAGCTGCCCTGTTAGGAAGCTTTTACCCCAGGCCGAGCACCAGCCCCTTCCGTGTGTGTGTGTAACTTAACGCCCACGAGCACCTGTGGGTGCCGTCCTCACTTCTCACCGGAGGCGGCCGAGACCTCCTCAGACGCCGAAGTGCATGGTCTCGGTCATTCAGACACACGCCGCCAGGGGCGGCAGCTTCTCCCCAGGGAGACCTGAGGTCACGAGCTAAGCAAGGGAGTGGACGCCGCTGCCCGGAGCAGAAGCCCCTGGGCCCTGTCCCGCCCTGCCCGGAGCCAGCGGACAGGGCCACCAGCCACCGCTGAAGCCACCTCTTCTGAAGAGGGAAATTCAAGTGAGACTATTAACTGGGAAATTACTATTTCGATTTTTAGGTATTAGTGGGGATTTCATGCCTTGTTTGTAGTGCAATCTTTACCTACACTGATTCACGCCCCGAGCCCCCCGTCCACTCAGCGATGGCTTTCGGGGCGGGGGAGGGCAGGGGTGTGCGATGCCGGGGAGGCCGAGGGGTGTAGAAAGACACAGCAGGATTATCTCTGAAACTCTGATATGGGAATCCCGTCCCCTCTGTCCCCCGCCCACTCAGCAAGCGAAGGGAGCTTTTGGGCTGTTTCTACTGGAATGACATCCCTGCCCCTTTCTTCGCCAGAATTGAGAGCACGAAGGCCAGATCGCACAGGGAAGCCGGCTTGTCTGAGGCGCGGGCATAATTTAGGTCCGGGAGTCATTTTGCCAAGGTCTGGAAGGAGACGGTGGCTCCAGTGAGGGAAGTCGGAGAAGCAATGAGCTCCTGGAAATAGTATTAATCTTGTCATTTGCCTAACTTCCGTCGGATTCAATTAAATAACCAAAAAAAAAAAAAGGCAGGGGGCCAATGCCGGCAGCTCCTGCCGGTTCCAGGAGACCCCCCAGAAAAGCAAGCGTGTGACAGTCACCTGCAAATCCACACGGGGGACAGGGGAGAAGGACTCAGCATTGTTTCTCCACGGCTATAATCCGTGCCCGCCCCCAGCAGCAGGCCAGCTCGGCCCCTCGGTAAAGAGATGGCAGAGCAGACACTTCCGTTCACGTCTCATTGATAAACAGACACGCCCGTGTGTGTGTCTGGATAAGGAGGAGTTCACAGCGGGGCTTCCGAGCCCGGCCGTCTGAACCTCTGTCGTCACGCAGACCTCGGCGGTCGGTCCATCAGCCCGGCCGTGCTTGAGTGTCGTCCCCTACGAGGACGGCGGTGATGGCGACTGAACCGGGGTGGCAGCGACAACAAGGATGCCCCCCGCGGCTGTGAGAAGTCACCCAGCTGATGTTCATACTAGCCACTTTGCACAGTGCCGGGCTCAGAACAGACGCTGTGGAGTTCCAGCCGTTCCTGTGACGGTGTCAGATCATTACTTATAATACAGTTACAGTGATTGCTGCAGATATAATTAATTTTAACATATTAATATATATTAATATAGTTACAGTCATCGCTTTCATTCTACAGCATTACTCCATTAGGCCTTGCTCAGATCGATTCATATATTCTTGAATATGCACGAAAGGCCACCTACCAAGTAAGAGAAGATATGTGTAAATCGTAGAGTTGATAAGGGGTCGATATTAAAAATATACAAAGCATTCGTACAACTCAATAGTAAAAAAAAAAAAAAAAAACTGATTAAAAAATGCACAGAGGACCTGAAGAGGCATTTTTCCAAAGGAGACACACACATGGCCAGCAACGCAGGAAAAGGAGCTCACCGTCACTTGTCACCAGGGACATGCAAGATGAAACCACGTGAGACATCACCTCGCCCCTGTCAGAGTGGCCGCGATCCACAAAGCAACAAACACGAGTGCGGACGAGCGTGTGGAGAAAAGGGGACCCCCCTCCCCGTGCACGGCTGATGGGACGGCAAGTCGGTGCAGCCGCTGTGGGACACAGAAGGGACGGTCCTCAACACACTAAAAAAAAGAGCTAACGTATGATCCAGGAACCCCACGTCTGGGTGTTCATCCAAAGGAAACGGAAGCAGTAACTCGACAAGTGAGTGTCCGCCCCCCACATTCCCTGCAGCGTTATTTATTTGCAGCAGCCGAGAGGTGGAGGCCAGCTAAGCGCCCCCTGGCAAGGGAAGGGACACAGGAGGCGTGCTCCACACGAACCACAGAGCCTTCTCGAGCCATTAAAACGTCGGGACCCCCTGCTGTGTGTGACGACAGGCATGAACCCCGAGGACGCGAGCCTGAGGGAGATTCGTCGGAGAAGACAAATGCCCCGTGATCACACGCGTGGAATCCAAGAGAAGCAAAAATCAAAGCCAACGAGAAGCCAGATAGGGACCAAGCTCGTGGACACAGAGAGCCGCAGACGGCCGGTTGCCCGAGCCGGTGCGCTGTTTGGGGCGGGTGACGTGGGCGCAGGGGTCGAAAGAGAGAAGCGTTTGGCTCTGAATGGGATGCACAGTGTGATGCCGTGGTTGACAACGCCGTATTGTATGTATATGTACAAGTTGCTCAGACGGTACATCTCATAGGCTCCTACTGGAGGAAGCAAAATGTTAACGACACGTGATGATGGACGGTTATTCATCGTAGCGATCGTCTCATAATATATATAGAAAGATCGAGCCACGACGTTGTACACCCAGAATTAATACATGCTGGGTGTCAATTCCATCTCAAGTGAACAAAATTTTTTTAAAATAGTCAATCGACCGAAACGGGCTCTCTCTCCCCTCTCTGTGCCATCTGCAGGTGAGGGACACGTGAGCAGAAATTGGAGTCGATGGCCTTTTTTTTTTTTTTGGCACTGAATGGTTTCTTATCAGTTGGATTCTTTTAAACGCTCCAGTTTCTTTAAAAAATTTTTTTAGAAAAACTAGAGGTGACGTGTCACATTCCAGCTTCCGATGCACAGCACAGCGAGGCGGCCACAGCGAGTCTGGTCACCTCGTGTCCCCGCGGGCGGCCCTCACGCTGGGACAGGCCGTGTTCTCTCCACTGCACACCGGTCCCCGGGGCTGCTTTCGTACTGGAGCTGGGCCCTCCTGGCCCCCGGCCGCTCTGGGGTCTCAAACGGGGGTCCTCCCAGGACGGCAGGAACGCGCCCCACACGCTGCGGGTTCGACGCCGGGTGAGACGCGCACCCGTAACGTCCATGTGTCTGCCGGCAGCGCACGTACTCGGCCGCTTTTGAAAACGCCGAGTGTGATCCGGGACGCTTGCTTCCCCTTGTTCTGTTATTCCGTCAGGGAATCTACGATGTCTCCATCAGCCTCTTGCATCCCCGTCTCCTCCAAGGCGGTGCGACGTGGCACGTGCGCCCTTGGCTGCGCCATGGCCATTCCTGTCCCTTCAGGAAGAGGATGTTTTAAAGGATGATGACAATAAAGTGCATCAATTATAGTTTGTATCAAGGGCCGGCCCGACGCCCGGCTGGGTGGAATCTGCTTTCATTAATGATCGGAACAGCTCAGATCCTAGGCAAGCATCCTCGTCATTCCCACCTACAGCCACCAAGACGTTAACGGACCGAGGTCGAGGACCGCGGGGGTGGCAGAGCTAGACTGCGAGCATCGGGGTCTGGGTCGCCCACATGCCATGTCTGAGCTTCTAGAGCATGACGCCTCGGTGTGGGGGGAGGGGTGGCTAGGAGATGACAGGTGTGAGGACAGGCCTCTCGTCCACGGCCTGCAGCTCCCCCTCCCACCCAGCAGCTGGTGGACAGATGGACGTTACAGGTTCACGTCTCACCTGGCATCGAGCCTCACGTGGGGCGTGTTCTTGCAGTGGGTCCCCGGTGGGGAGCACAGGGGACAGATTCGACCTCAGGCACTGACCCGAGCCCTAAGCGGGAGCAGGACGAGCCCCAAGAAGGGGGCAGGAGGCTGTAGGTGCGGGATCCACAGACCCCAGAGGCCAGACGGTCCACCCTGCACCCCACCCGCTCGTTCCTCTATGATCACTAAGATTCTCGGACCCTCATCGTGCCCGGCAGACGGGGACAAAGGCGCCGGCCTCCGCTTTTCACAACGCTGCTGCCGCGGTGTCTGCAGCACGTCTGGGCGGGGAGTCAAACAAGGCTCCATCTATAATTAAGCACGAGAGACGCTAATGAAGCTTCGGAGCCCCACGCACTCCGCGGGTAGCTCCGAGAGCCTCGTCAAAACAGCACGTGAGACGTGTCCGTCCCCGAGGGGGTTCCGTCCCCTCCCCTGGTGGTCCGTCCCCCTCGATCGCTACACGCTGTCCGTCGTCTGTCGCCAGGCGTGGCTCGGGATGGTCCGGACGACACCACGGGAACAGGACCGGACGGCGTGTCCGGCTGCCTCCGTCAAACGTCGCTCCTTTCCTTCGTGCCGATGTGTCTTATCCCATAAAGACTCAACTTAAAAAAAAAATCTGGTTTTCTCTTAACGGGCATTTGAGTTGTCGCCTGTTGGGGGCTTTTTGGACTAAAACTACCAGGAATGTTTTTATACGTGTTGTATTTGGGGATATAACGTTGTTAACAGCTTTATCTAGAAATGACCGACATAAAATAAAATGTGGCATTTACGGTCTATAACGGGATGGAGTTGGACAAAGGAAACCGTCACGGCCACAAGAGAAATGACAAAATGACACACACACCCACCGCTCAAACGTTCTCCGCGGTCCTCTGCGATCCCATCTCCTCACGACGCCCCGGCCACCCCCAGCCAACGCTGCCCGGCTGCCTGCCCCCTGCAGATTCGTCTGAACCACCCAGAGTGCAAAACGGGCATCGCGAATGATTATTATCTTACGATTTCCAGGAATGGTCTGAATAATCGCCAATACGGGTCAAGGCTCTGCCTTTTATTTAACTCATTTGAGAGCGTGAGATGTTAAACCACGCTCCGAGATCAGCCGCCCTGTCGTTAGCGTGAACTTGGCCTCGGCTGGACCCACACCTCTAGACACTTCTCCATCTCTCCCTGACTCGTCTCGGTAGGAAAAGCAGAAGACGAATGTTTGCTCTTGCTCTCCTGGCACTTCCTGGCCAGACATTAAAAATGCACGACGCAATTAGTGGCTGGAGAGGTACCGCTCTCTCCCACGTCCCTGGCTAAATGGGTTTCAGAACGAGGCACCGTTAGGCATGTGTCTCCTGGCGACGGTTTGAAAACGCCCCCTTTTCTTCCTGGTGGGTGGCATGTGCAGCTCGCGGGGCCCTGCGTCCTTCACGCGACACACACTCGCTGTGATCGCTCCACGGATGCCTCGTGGAGGACAGCGTCGTGGCCTGTCACAGCGGACGGTGGCCGGAATGCGAAGACAGAATGGGAAGGACGCCGTCCAAGCCCCCCACTCCACCCCACCCTCCGCCTGTCGGCACCTGCACATGGGGGCCCGGTGGCCTCTACCTCACCTATCCGCCACCCCTCGGTCACCGCTCATCTGCTCATTTTTTTATCCCTCTGCATTTGTTTGGGGAAGGGGAGCACGGAGAGGACCGAGACGGAGCACCGTGATCCCCTAACGACTCGGCGTCACACTTCACGGAGACAGACTCCCAGACACCGGGCGGCGGTGTCTGCCACGGCAGGCGGACCAGCGAGCGGTGACCCCGGGGCCCCACAGCGCGAAGTCGAGGGGACGTGAGGGTGACCCTGTCGTCCCCTGGAAATCACTCTCTCCACGGCCTGCAAATCCCGGGCGGATTTTCCTGTGGCCTGTTGAATTCGTTGGAATGGACAGATGGTTACTAAGGCGGAGAACCATTTATTTTTACGACTGACTTTGGAAATGTTCATGAACTACAAAGGAAGATGAGGCAGAAAAGATCAAAGTCCACGTGTGAACCAGAGCCCAAGAAATGGGGTGTTATTAACCCGATGAAGGAGACCCTCCTCGACTGCCTCCTTCCCCTTTAAAACGAAGATTGTGGTCAATTTTGTGTTTGTCGTTTCCTGTTTGTCTTTGTAGTTTGACCAAATACGTGCGTGTCCCGGAAATACATCAATTAACTTTGTTCGTCTAGGGGCTTTTAAATGGATTTCCTATTCAATTCAGGGAGGGTTTCTGAAGGCAAGGGAGAGGAAGAGAAACACTAGCTGGATTTTAAATAATTCGGAGGCGTCTGTCACTCAGATTATCGCTGACCGATAGTAAGCATCGCGCCAGCAAAGACGTGAGCAGACGAGAACATTTGAAACTCGGGCGCCAGGGGTAAGGAGAGGCTCAGCCCTCGACCTCAGTCTAAAGAGCCGGGTGTCCGAAGCCCCAAGCTTTCCGTGACCACTGGGTCACGTGAACAAGGAGCAGGACGGGTGGGGTCGGAGGGCCGGGAGACGGGGGACCGGCGAGAAAGGCGGGGAATCGTGTCACAGTCCATCTAACATTGTTTTAACTCCGCCGATGGAAGATGTGTTGGGGAAGGCACTTTATATGTCAAGATTTCCTGGTTTCTGAGGACGAGCGACGTGTTTTAAGATCCCGGGTCCCGGCCTGTTGTGATGGCGCGTATGCACTGCGGGACAGTCATTCTAATCCCGTGATCGTCAGGGGCACACAGGTGGGGCTCCTCCTTGGGCTTGGGGTCCGGCCGAATGTCACCGCATCCCCAGGAGGGCTCGTCCCGTCGCCCGCCACGTACCTGCTCTCCCAGCTGACGCCCGCCACAGTCTGGGGCCATGTGCGTACGTGGCCGCCCCCCGTCTCTTCCCCCGCCTGCCTGCTCTCTCGTCACGGGGACCTTCACTACGTCGCTGTCTGTCCCACCTTTGGCGCCCTCCACGTGGTAGGTGTTCAATAAATATCTGTTGAATAAAGGAGGAAATTGCAGAATTCTGGCTGTAGGAAAACTCAAGGATAAGGGACCTCTATTTTTACACAATCACTACACGGTAGCCTGGGGCAGTAGGCCGCACGGATGGTACATAAACCGAGCCACGAGCCTCATCCACATGGGGAAATTCGCGTGCAAGGAAGTGGCAGAAGGCGGCGTTGCTCTCAGTTTCCAGAAAACGGTGATAATGATATATCACTCTCATGCCGTCCTTCGCTATTTTTAGGCTAAACTCTCATCCCACGCCGACAAAGTTGGCATCCCATCCACAGAGAGAATTCTGTTCCCTTCCGACGACTTGGAAAGACGTAGATACCCCGGGGACAAAGTCACAGGCAGGTACACGGAGCGCTCTGCCAACAGAGTCCACGTGGGCAAGGATATCCATCATCGCCACGTTTATTCAGTATGTTTGCTGAAGATCCTAGCAAGAAAGGAAGGAGAGAAGGAGAGAGAGAGAGAGACAGAGAGAGAGAGAGAGACAGAGACAGAGAG
>PVKZ01005597.1:17401-50017 GCA_004027375.1 Macroglossus sobrinus
AGGGAGGGAGGGTGAGAGTGAGGAAGGGAGGGAGGAGAGAGGGAGGAAGGGAAGGAGGAGGGAGGGAGGGAGGGAGAGAGGGTAGAGACAACATGAAATCTGAGGCAGAGATCACAGCTCGAGGCCGGGCGGCAGGAGGGGCAGCGGACACAGCAGACGGGCTGGGACACACACTTAATGAAACGGCTGCCTGCCGTAGCCGGGGGAGCAGATCACGTGTCTGCTGAGTCAGCAGCCTCCGGGGAGAGCCCTGATGTGCGTGCGTGCGGGGGCTGTTATTGGACACTTGTATCGAATTGTTTCCCCAAAATGTTAATTCAAGAATAAAGAAGAAATGCCGATTCCAGGACTCTGAGGCCTGGGAGGGCTACCTCATCGCTTCTACGCCCAGAGGGTGAGAGGGACCACGGAGGGGGTGTCCGAGTGACACCCCCGGTCAGGCCCGGCCAAAACGCTGCTGTGAACATCACAGCCGACGTCTCGTACGGGTATGTTTCCACTCCTCTGGAACATACAGTTAGTAAGGAAATTATTACTAATTTGTTGCATGATCCGTGTATTTCTACGAGATACATGATGTGCACAAACTTTGCCCCAACCCGAGACTGGTCTCTTTTGTTCTCTGGTGTGTCCGAAAGAGCAGACGCTCTGAATTCTGATGGGGTCCAATCGATCGCATCTTCCTCTTGGATTTGCTCGTTCGTTCTTTAGTCGTTGCTGTATCTTTTTTACATTCCTTTATTTTAAATTCTTCTGTGGCCTTATTTTCATTCCCTGGGCCCTCGCGGGGTCTTCTGGTCGGCATATGGCTGCACGTTCTGTGTTAATCCACTGGCAAGACCCTCTCCCTCAGGGACATCCACAGGCACGCTGTCCCCACGACTGCCGTCTCCCACCGCCGGCCACCTGCGTCTGTTTTCACGTCCTGCCTAGCGACAGCCCCGTCAGAGCTGGGGCTCGCTTCTCAGAGGTTCGGGAGAAAATCGCCAGTGGCCACGACGGACACCTCGAAGGGCAGGGGGCATCTGGGGGGGACACAGGCATGTCTCCCCTTCATCCACTGGGGGTCCTCAGGTCTGCACGATGGAACCTGCCAGGCCGAGTGATGTCGCCGCCTCTGACTCAGGCTGTGACTCCAGACAGCCCCCGGCCTCTGCCCGGTGGGTGCCCTCGGCCTCATTAAAAATACAACAACAAGGCAGAAATGAGAGCGCCTGCTGATTTGGGGGGGATTTCCAGGTTCTCTCTCCCTGCTCCTCAGCCTCCTGCTCATAGATGTCTGGGGGGCGGGGGCCGGAGCAGCTGCAGCGTGAAAACCTCTCAGACACAGAGATGATTTTCAGCAAATCGACGACCGCACGGAGGGCTGGGAATACCACACAGAGGCGACGCGGACAGCAAGGCGAACGGATGTCACGAATTCTTCTGAGAAGCAAGCGCGTGTCCCCCAGCCTGGTCACACACAGCTGGCACCTTTAGGCGCGTTCTCTGAATCCTCTGAATTCTGTGATCCTCACGTCTGTGATCGCCGCATGGCGAATGTATGAAGAGTCGTGATCAAATAGATAAAAGTGCTCACTAGAACACCTGGCTCCTGGGAGGCATCCGGGGAGCACACGGTAGCCTGTCGCTGTGACCTGTAAACGCACAGACGCCCGCGGTCCCGTCGCCATCGCTGCCTTGTTCACGAGGCGCGGCCAAGACTCGGGTGGGACCTCGACGTCCATCGACAGATAAAGGGGACGTGGCATGCACGCCCGAGAGAGACGAGAGGGGCGGGCGTCCCGTCTGGGGCCAGCAGGCGGGGCAGAGCAGCACACGCGCGTGGGAAACGGCAGGAGCAGTGGGACACCGCGAGACGTCCCCTCCGCAGCCGTGCGGAATCACGGCCGCCCGCACTCAGTCCTCGGTCTCCCGCCGTAAACCCTGTTTGCCCGCGATGGATGGGTCCGAACGATTTCTCGGTCCACCAGCCTGGAAGGGGGTCGAGCAGTGGGGTCCCACCCCAGCTCTGGCCCAAGGTCACAGACACAGAGAAGCCAGGCCATTCCTTCGAAGAGTCGCGTTGGCATTAAGACGGTCGCAATGGTCTTCCCCCACGTCACTCCTGGGGACGGCTGGGGTCCTGATGAGCCTTAGCGTGCCCTGGACAGCACTGACAGCTCAGCAAACTCGTTTGCCAGATGAGGACACTCGGACTCAGAAAGTCTCACCGGCGTCTCCAGAGTCACCGGCACGTGAGGGGCCCAGGAATCGAGCTGCCACCTCGTCAGAATGCAGGCTGCGTGTGGGCAGTAGTTTGGGGGGTGTTCGCGGGCAGAGAGTCCCTGTGCTTAGAACGGTGTCCGGCACGGAACGCTTGTAAATATATAGTGAATGAATGAATGAACGAATGAATGAACGAACAAACGAGTGAATGAACGAGGCCCTTTGTCCCCAGTCTCCATGGAGCTAAATGCAGGACCCACCACCACAGGCCGGTCTGCTTCGCTCTGGTCTCGAGGCCGTGGGGAAGGGCCCAGCTCCCCCCACGGGGAACGAGGACACAGCATAGAACTTCTAGAAACTCTTCGTTGCTTAAAAAAACAAAAAACAAAAAACACGACGCAAACCACACCAGCACCTGCTGGACAGACAGCGTCCTCTCCGCTTGCCCGGCCTCACGCCAGTCCTCTCTCCCATGAGCACAATCGGTACCACTAGAGTCCCCACAGGCCTGCTGTTGGTTTTGTCTTATTTCCCCCAAAAATTCCACCTGTTGGAAATCCCGCCTCCTCGACCAAAACTGAAGAAGAAGGTGGTTTTTTCCTAAACCACCGACCCACCGACCGACCGTTCAGCACCCAGAGGCTCCACACCACCCTCCCTCCGGGGCGCAGGGTTGCTACTTTTAATCCCTGCCGTGTGCGGGCGGGAAGGAAGACAGCTCTGAGAGAGGTGGTTTTGCAGAAACCCTGTCAGCACGCTCTGGCTTCTCCAGGCGACTGTGACAAGCGGCCGACGTCTCGGAAATCGGGAACGACAAGCAAACAACCGGCAACCACAAAAACACACCCTGCTCCCCCCCTCTCCTTCCCTGAGTTCCAGAAACGTCTCCTCCGCGGGCAGCTCCGCGTGGGAGGCACAATTTCACGGCGTCATGAGCAAGCAACAGAGCGAGCCTTCCGTGTGGGCAAACATTTAATGAGACGGGAGGGGGGTGACTCACACAGCGCTCTGCCCGTTGTCACATCGGTCCCCACCTGGCTCACAGCGGGCTGGAGTCATCCGCTGTCACGCTGCTACAGAGCAATCTAATTGCAGCCCTGGGCCCCAGCGGCTCCCGAAGGCTCACCCACAGGCTCCCCTTCCCTTACATAACACGTGGGGGGCGGGGGGAGGGGGGACGCGGAGAAGACGGAGCTGCCTCCAGCTGGGCGCAGATGGGAGCTGGGCAGGGCGCAGTCCCATGCCGAGGGGTCTGGGGGCCGTGTCACCTGGGAAAGGCACTACAGAGCCTACTCCGGGGGCCACTGAAACTCTCAGATGACGGAGCCCGAGCCACAAATACCTGGGCGTTTTAATGAGCTCCCAGTGGTGCCTCGTGCCTGCCCCCAGGGCAGGAAGCTGTCGGCCACGCTGAGCCACGTCCGAGTGACGCCAGACACACGGACGGGTGATGAAAGGCTCAAGCTAGCTCCTCGGGCACCAGACTCTGAGTGCCCGCCTGGCACCGGCCCTGACCTGGCAGGTCTGCCTACGTGGCCCCAGGGAGCAGCTCAACCAAAGGCCCCTCCAATCCCCAGATTCCCGGCCTGCACCGGAGCTGCAGCCTTCACGGGGCGTCCTGCAGCTAACTCGTGTCCGGAGCAAACTCATCCTGCCCGGGTAAGGCTCTACACAGGTGTGTGTTCGCGGGGCTCCCCACCCTGCAGCGGGCTCTGCCGTTTGTTCAGATAACTCGTGTCTTCTTCTCTATCCCTCCCAGCCCAGACCTCCTTCTGCCCTCTGGACGGCCCTCCGACGACTGCTGGCTCTGTCACCAGCTTCTGAAATCACGTCTCCCCCGCCCGCTGTCACGCGGGTCTCGGCGGCAGCTCGGAACAGAAGTCGCCGATGGCATGAATCCATTCCTCCTTGGGCAGAACGCTCAGGGGTCCCCTTCGCACGCCTGCATTTCTTCATACGTCTCCTTATGCGTAAACAAGAATAAACCCGACAGAGAAAGACCAACGCTGTATGATCGCACTTCCGTGTAAAATCTAAAAAAAAAAAAGAGAGAAAACCACACAAAGGAATAAACAACAACAGACTCGTAGGTGTAGAAACCAAGCCGACGGTTGCCAAAGAAGGGGGCGGGGCGGTGTGAAATAAGAGTAAAAAGGAAAAGAAAAAAAAATTTAATAATAAAAATAATCCAGCAAGAATCAGCGAGTTACTGTTTAACAAACTTGGCGTACGTACAAAACGCACACCCTGCGGATGGTGTGGCAGCCGCGACGAGCTTCTCGGTGTCACAGGCCCGCCTTTCCATCCCAGGGTCGCCCCGCGCGGGCGGCGGGACCCCAGGCACGAGCCGGGAAAGGGGGTCCGGCCGCCGTGCCCCCCGCCCCCCCTGCACTGCTCTCTTCCACGTCAGAGCGCACGGCGCTTTCTAGAAGCCGGGAGTGCTCAGTGTGCGGGGCCCCGACGGGCCTGCCCGGAGCGACCGCTCTCTCCTTTCTGGTCCAGGGGCCTCTGCGGGGTGTGCTGGGGCGGGGGGGGGGACACAACCGCTTCCCTCGGGGGCTTGTCCGATGCCGTCGCTTCCCCAGGCTGCACCCCAGGACGCCGTGGGCATGCGCCTGCCCGGGGCACCTCCGGCGGGGACGCCCCACGAACTGTCGTCCAGCGAAACGCCACGTCACTGAAGACGGTTCCCCCCAAGCTTTCCTGAAGGTCAGCGCCGCCTCCAGAGAGGCGGACGGGGCCCCGGGTTTCTGTTCCTGACGCGTGTCCGGCTGCAGGGGCTGGATCTCGTCGTGGCGCAGAGATGCTCTCAGCTTCGCACATCTCGTATCCGCTCTGACACGCTCATCTTTCAAAACACCAGCCCCGGATGATGACATTTCGGGGTTTGTGTCTCTCTAAGGATGGCTCATTGGGGGGCCTGAGTTCACACCCGGAAAGGGGACTCGCCTGTCCCTCCTCCAGGCTTGGCCACCGCTGTAGGCGGACGCTTAGGCCCGAAGCCTGGGACTCGGCTTGGCCTGGTCACCATCACTCGCCGTCACCCCCGTCACCCCCAGGCCTGGTCCCATCCACACACGCGGGTCTGGACCCTGCCCACTGACCTCCACCCCCACGGCCGACCCCCCTCCAAGGGGCCGCGACCCTTCACCCAGAGAAAAGCAGCAGATTCCGAACTGGAGTCCGTCCGTCTGTCCTCCACGCAAGCAGCCAAGGTGCTCGCCCTAAAGTGACATTTGCACATGATTTCCTGTTCCGCTCTCATGGTGCCCACCGTCCCCACAGGGACGCCAGACGCCATGGACCGAGCCTGGCTCGCGGCCTCGACCCCCCCCCCCCCGCCGGCCTGTGAACCACCCCCGTGCCGTCCCCTCGGCGTCCCGTGACACGACGGAGCCACGAGTCCATCTGAACAGAGACGACGCGCTCCGTCTCGGTGCATGGATGACCACTCAGGGCACTGGCGGTAATTCCTTATTGCTGCATAATACATTCCCCCAAACCCAGACTACAGCAGGAAACGTGCTTCCTCTCTCGGGGGCTGTGGCACGAGGGTCATCGTGAGGACGCTGTCGGGCGTCAGCTGAGCTGGGTCATCTGAGGGCCGGAGCGAGGCCGGAGGGGCCCCCGTCCAGTGCGGCTACTCACACTGCTGGCCCCGTGGTGCCGGCTGTCGGTGGGAGCCCTCGGCTTCCGGCTGGGGGGACCTCATGAGTCTTAAGTGTCCCCACAAAGCTGTGGCGGGGTCCCCCAGAGCACTGAGCCAAGGGGACGCAAAGAAGCAGCCACGATGCCTTCTACGGGCCCGGCTTAGGACCTGCTCCATCATTCCCACGATGCCCTCTTGGTGACACAGGTCATGCCTATTCAGTTGGGGGGAGGGGAGTGAAGGGGGACACCAGAAGATGGCAGCCTCTGGGGTCATTTGGAAGCTCGGTGCCCCAAGAAGCCAGATTCCAGTAGCTGATAAGATGTCCGCCCTCTACGCCCTCCCATTGACTCACGCCAGGGATTTCGGCCACACAGGGGCTCCCTGCTCCCCACCATGATGCCACAGCAACCTCCCCACCTCCCCCGCAACCCCGATCCTCTTTGCCTGCAGTTCAGAGATTACAATCCACTGACTGGCAGCTGATCTTGATTGACAGGTAGGCGGAGGCCATGGACGGCGGTGTCGATGAAGAATTTGAATCGTTGCTAAGAAGACTCCTCCGAATTCCACATTTCTCCTCATTCTCAGACTTCCCAAGAGACAAGAGAATGTCTGTGCAATGCACGCAACGCAGACTGCTGAGCTCACGCAGCTGCCGGACGAGAGCGGACCAGACCAGTGGATCTTGAACTTGACCGACTGTCTCCTTCTTCCGTGTGGAACTCAGACTCCCACGCCCCACCCATGAACATTGTGACTTGGTGTGTGTGTGTATATATATATAGCGAGGCCCCAGAATCCACAGCTCACATACTTCAGGTGACCTGCCCCTTGAGGGGTCGTGAAACGAGCTGTGATTTTCTTGACTAGCGATGGCAGAGACCCCTTCACTCTGGGGAGAGGGAAACCGTGAGGTTTTGCAATCCTCGAAAAGATATTTGACATTGTCGAGAACGGACTAAATGACCCACAGTTGGCTCTTCCAGCTACAAACACAGAACCTTCTATGCTTCTAGGTAGGAAAAATAAAAATTGTGTATTATGGTACAAAATCTAATCAGAGTAGGTCTGGTCCAGCACTGACTCGTGTATAAGTTTGCAGTTATTACCACTTTGCCGTAGAGCGGCATTTTTCGAAATCTGGTGTCAAAGAGAACCATCTAGAACACAGGATTAAAATGTGAGTTCCCGGGATCCATCTCCGGATCGTACAATTCAACAGGCGGGGCGCGCGTCGGGTTGAAGGCTAACCCACGTCAGCACCAGGCTCCCCAAAGCGACACTCAGAGCGACAACACCCCCTTGAAACAAATACTCCCGAATTACACACGCAAGCTCATGTTACGTCACCATCGTACGTGGCATCCCCGTGGCCCTGCTTTCACGTTTTTGAATTTGACTCTAGAAAATTCCCCTCGTGACAGGAACCGCCAGCTGGGACCTGTGCAATGCAACATAGAGACGCCAGATCCCTCCCCTCGTTCTTCTTCGGGATAGCGAGGTTGCTCTGAAAATAAGTATTCCAGACGGGTCTGGGAGATTCTGTCCTTAGAAGCTGCAGGCGGAGAGAATCTGGAGACGAGACACCGCTACCTCGTCCTTGGGCACCTGAGCTGACACGGGCCACCCGCCTGGCCGAGCCTCCCTGGCGGGTGACCCTCCGCTGGGACTGTGGATCGTCTTGGGAGTCTTTTGAATGCTGGGCCGTTAGAAGCTGCGTGGGCTTGACACACCGGGTCGGTCTCACCGGGGACAGATTAAAGGAATGAGATAATGCAAGTCGGGAAGAGAAGACTAATTAGCGAATTCATTTTATGTCCTGTCAAAATATTAAAAAAGAAAGGAAAAAGATAAAGGGAAGCCAGTAATGATTCTTGCAGAGCGTCCCCTCACCCCGTGAACCGGCGGGCTCCCGGCGCCGGGGACTGACAGCCGCCGTGGTAATTAGGAGGAGACAAGGAACTCATGCGAACTGGGAACAAGAAAGTGTTTCTTAGCTCCGGCTCCTTCTTCCGTAGTATTTCGGGGGTGACCGAGGCCCGTCACGACCGCAAGAATGCCGCATTCGGAGGAGAGTCCAGATGGGTTGCAAGTGGTGGTTCAGGGTGCCACAGAAACGGGCATTCCCTGGAGAGTCCGCGGGGACCGTGACTACACGACAAGAAGCCCCTGCAAAGCGTGTATGACGCTTCAGCCAGACCTTAAGCCCTGTAATTCCGGACCACATTGGGGGGTGTGGGGGGGAGCTGGTGCCGGGTCCTGCCCAAGCCTGGGTGGCCGCAGCCTCTGGGGTCTGCAATGGCGCTGACGTCCGAGAGCCTCGTGAGAGGTCCCTGGCAGACCTTTCTGATCCTGGGGCTTCCTCCGCAGACCAGAGGGCCCCCCGTAAGTCGAGGGACGGGCCAGGCTCAGCGGGAGGGGTGCACACACGTGACGCAAGCCTAAGTTGGGGTGAGGACAGCGTTCCTGCCCAGCGGTCCCGTCCTCACGTGACTCACGGAAGGCAGACGAGGAGAAGAGGAAAAAGCAGACGGTGACCCCGGGAATCACGAGGTCACGCCGGGCGCCCCCCACCTCCGGCGCACCCCGTCTCGTGCAGCCACATGCTGACCGCAGCGCGGAGCCCAGCGGCCCCGGCCGGGCCCGAGCACCGTCCCTCGCTTCTTCCATCCCCAGGCGTCCAAACGCCGGCCAGGACGGCCAAAGAGCGCCACGCGGCGTCCGCGGGGTCCGCTGATGAAGCTCACGCTCACACACACACGCGCGCGAGAGCGCGGAGCCGTCACGGCTGTGCCGGGCTCCCGCGCCCCGCGCCCGTGCTCCGCCTGCACATCCCAGATGCCCGCGGGGCGGCCGGCGGGGGCTTCCTCGGAGCGGCAGCATCGCAGGCCACGCACGAGACGTGACCCCGCCTTCGTGGGCGCGAGGGGGGCGAGCCGCCCCTCACGGGGGATCTCCGGGCAGTCCCCGGTCGTGGCGCGTGGCGCGTGCCTGGCTTTGTCTCGCCGTCCGCCCCCCGCTACGCCCCGCCCCACCCCGAGCAGAAGCCCACTGGGGCAGCTCCCGTCTCTCTCCTTTCCTGCTGTTCTCTGCACCTATAAGAGCAGAGACTCAAACACGCTCCTCTCGGCGAACAAAGAAACGAGTGCCCAATCAGGGACACGTCCGGGCGCAAGGGGACGCCCCGGGCCCTGGCGTCGGCGGCCCGCGAGTCCTGTCGCTTAGCTGACGTCGCCAGGAGCCACTCTCCACGACACACCGGCACAGCCTCAGCCCTCATCAGAACCGAGAAGCGCCTACAGAACCAACGGAAGCCGGTGGTGCCGGCTTTCTCCGGGGGCGGACACGACCAGGGACGGTGTCACACGCTCTCCTTCTCCGCCTGCTCCTCACGTAGATGGAAGAGAGACCACGTTGCGAACGTTTTAGAATAGGAAACATTCGTCCAGCCGGTGTCCGCTTCCAGGACAGCCCCGTGTCCCCCGCGGGACTGGCCACTGACCCGGCGAGAGAGAAGAGGCCAGTGCGGGAATAATCCCAATGCAGTGTGTTTGAGGACACACCTCCGCGGGGTCCTCCCCACCCCCCGTGTGCCCGCGTGCCCACGACCTTCTCCCGTGCGCTCCGTCTACTGTGTCCCCATCGCCACACCGTCCAGACAACAGCAAGAGGCACCACGCACCTCCCTCTGCCAACGTAATGATGGAACCTTCTGGCAACCAAATGAACTCCTCGCTAATGCAATGCTTATTTTCGAAGTGTTTTCTTTTCTGTCTCTGCCCAGAGCAGGCTTACAGAGAAACAGGGAGTGTGCCAGGAAGTCGTTCCATTATTCATGCACGAAACTGACTGGATGTGCCCGCTTGCCCGAAAGCCACGTGTGACTCGCTGACCGGGGGGGGACGCTGCTCCCACAGCCACCCCACTTACCTGTCCGGAGCTTGTCTCCAGCTGAAGTAGTTCGGAATGCAGTTTTAAACCGCTTAATTCAGGCCCGGTTACTGTCTGTCTTTGTTAAGCCCAAGTTCAAGGAGTCTGTCCTGTCGAATATTGGAGCCGGGTCAGTGACACACCCTGCAAGCAGAGGGCCACCCACCACTCACTCCACAAGTTGTGAGCTACGAGGTACAAGGAAGGACAGGCTTGGAGCCCACACTGGGGGTCCTGCTTCTTGCTGTGTGTTAGACTCGTGACCTGGGCAATCACTCGACGGAGACTCTGAGGCTGGACTTCCTCACCGTACACCGAGAACCGTGGGCAAGGAATATTCGCTCGGCCTGCCTCACAAGGCTGAGGTCACCTATGTTAAAATTTTCGACGCATTTAAGAGATGATTTTAGGGAAGCAAATGCTTCTGAAAATAACCTACTTTCAGCTCCCAGATGGCAAAATGGTAAATAAACACCCCTGACCGGAGGTTTCGTGGGTCCACTGTCCTTGTCAGCTGCAGAGCATACGGGTCACTCTTCCGTCCACTTCACCGGCACGGTGATGGACACCAGGGACGCGAAGGCACCTCCCGCCCTCGTCCTGCTGCCGATGCCCGCAGAGCTGGAAAAGCATGAAGAGAGGGAAGGGGAAAGGCCAGTTCCAGGCTGTCCCAACGTTCCGGGCCAGAGAGACGAGGGCGGGGCGTTACCAGGGTGCGGATGGGGGCACAGGATGCCGAGTGGCGCTGAGACTCGCCGGCTGCCCCTGGCGGTGTTTCTGGCGCGGACGGGATCACCGGATGTGCTGACAGAGGGAATGTCAGGAGCTGCGGATTTGGGGTGAACGAAAAATGCGGACGTAAGATGTATATCTGGCAGCGCAAACCCGTGGGTCTTCCTGAGAACGGACAGGTGGCGCGGGCGTGCTCGTCAAAGGCGGGTGACACGGAGCTTGTGGACAAGAAGGAGCCAGAGCTACGTCTGGATGGACGAAACACGGTCGCTGCCCCGGCACCCGCCCCACCAGCCAGCGGCCCAGAGACCCCAGGGCCCGGAGGGAGAGTGGGAAGGTCAGCGGGAAGCCAGCTGACGGCCAGCAGGCGAGTCACCATGCGGGCGGCTGTTCAGGGCACGAAGCCAGGGGACGAGCATGCTCAGGCCGCGGGGCACGATTGTGACCCGGCCTTGGGGTTCGTGAGGCAACTCCCCACGAGCCTCCACGTGCGAAATCACTTCAAGGTCAGATTTCAACGGTATTTACCCCCCGAGGTCCAAAATGATACGAGACGACACGAGAGTTTCTCATCGTGACCGTTGTTTGCCTCCGTAACGGTGGCCTGGCGTTTTTAGAATTCGTTTTCACGCCTGTTGGTGACGCCACGCACACACAGCCCGCCCCGGGAGCTGGGGCGCAGGCAGGGGGTGCTCCCCGAGGACGCGGAGCTGAGGGGGCAGGGCCGAGACGAACCCGGCTTCTGTGCCTCCGAACGCAGCATCTCCGGGGAATCAGCCTGTGGGCGTGGCGGCCAGTCAGACACCCCGGGCCGTGGCGGGGACGTCACGGGCGGCGCCCTGCCATCACGGAACTCCGCGTCTGACCCACCAGACATCAGGCATGTCCTGGCGGACCAGCCAGACACCGGCTCCTTGGCGGACACAGCAGGGGCCACCCGCTCCCTGCCCACACCCTCACGATCAGAAGGCCCCTTCATCTGAGGGCCCGTTCTGTGGGCTCAACAGGGCTCTTTGTACCCCGTCTTTCTCTGTCCCCGCCTGTCCCACACTTCACTAAAGCACCTCCCTGGGATCCTGGCTCCCTTGCCTTGTCCTTCCTCTATTTTAATGACAATGCAGTTCCTGGCAGGTCCCAGGCGGGAACCTTCTCACCTTGCATCTGAGCAGAGACGATGCTGCCTCCTGGTGGCCAAGCCCAGGCTCTGCAGAGGAGCGAGCCTGTAACCCAGTCGCCTCTCCATGAAACCTGCCTCAGTTTACCCCCTGGAGTGTGGCATCTGTTCCCGCTTAGGATGGTAGGTGATATATACACTCAGACCAGACTCTTGGAGCAAAACTCCAAATACTTCAGACGTGAGCAGCAAACAGTTAAAATGACATGGACCCTCTTGAATAACTCAGGAGTCGATTAGTTATTTACATAGAAACCCATGAAATATTTAGCGCTGAATGACAAGCAGGCCGCATCGCAGCCATCTGAAGGAGACCCAAAAAGGGAGAAATCTGTGCTCTCATAGAAGAAAGAGACTGGAAATAAATGTCTAGAGAAGGCAAAAAAAAAAAAAAAACTGTGGAATGAGCTGTTCAAAATAAGGCAGATGTGATAGATAATAAAGTAATAAAATGGAAAATAGATGAGCCTCAACAGAATAGCACCTTGTTTTCTTAAAACTTCTAGAAGGAAAGATCAACAAGAGAGAAGAAATGGACCAAAACATGTCTTACTCGGTGTGAGACTTATGAGAAAACTAGTGATGAGGCTTCCGGTCGAGATGGCAGAGCGGGCGGGGGCTGTGCCACCTCCTGTCACGACCGTGTCACCGTCACAACTGAGCTGACGACAGTCATCACTGGGGGTCGCCGAGGTCTAGCTGCGCAGCAGCCCGACAACGGGGGACACACAGACGAGGCCACCTGGAGACCGGCAGGAGGGACGGAGACGCTCCACAGAAAAGGCATCCAGTGCCCTTCGTAGGGGATGCCTTTGGTGACTGAACTTTTATCCAGAAATTTTTGTTTAAAGTCTATGAAAGGACCCAAAGTACATCGCCGTGGATGCGGACGCTGTGTCGCATTTGCGGGCACGAACGGTAAAACTGTCCGATGCTCGCGATTCTGCGAAGCCCGTCACCCGGCCAGTCACAGGTGCCGAGCTGTTTCAGACCCTCGCCCTGCTGTGTGTGACAGGGACACGCGGCCTCGGGCAAGTGCTGGCCGGCTGGCATCGGACACTTCCCTACGCCTGGACCCGTCATCGGGGAGAGACCCCTTTAGTGTCCCCAGGCACAAAAGCCCCTCAGCTCTGGCCCGTAAACTGCATGGGAGTCTGTTTACTCTGGACGCCGATTCCTGCCTCCGGGACAAGCCTCTCCCGAGAGGAGCCCCGTGCACAGGGACGGGCGGTGGCTCGAAGGAGAGCTGCTCAGCTCAGCGACGCCCAGGCCCCCGAGGTGGCAGCCCGCGTGCCGCCTCGGGGGACGGACGCTGCCCTTGTTCCTGCAGCCCGCCCGTGCGTCCCGGACACGACAAAGAGGCCTGGGAAAGAGAGAGACCACGAAATCCGGTAACTTAGTCAACGCCTGCTCGACGCTCCTCAGACGGGGGCGAGCTTTCTTATTTTATTATTTTATTTTATTATTTTTTATTTTTTATTTTTTTATTTTTTATTTTTTTATTTTTTATTATTTTATTTTATTTTTTATTTTTTTATTTTTTTATTTTATTTATTTCATTCTATGTATTTTATTCTATTTATTTTATTCTATTCTATTCTATTCTATTCTATATTTTATATTTTTTATTTTATTTTATTTTATTTTTATTTTATTTTATTTTATTATTTTATTTTATTATTTTATTTTATTAATTTTATTTTATTTTATTTTATTTTATTTATTTTATTTTATTTTATTTTATTTTATTTATTTTATTTTATTTTATTTTATTTTATTTTATTTTTATTTTATTTTATTTTTTTATTTTATTTTATTTTATTTATTTTATTTTATTTTATTTTATTTTATTTTATTTTATTTTATTTTATTTTATTTTATTTTATTTTAATTTTATTTATTTTATTTTATATTGGTTGTTGTCCGGATATTTTGTGCATTTGTTTGGGCTCAGACGTGAACTCACAACACTCCACAGCCACATCCCTCCTCACAGTGTCCGTCTGCAGCTCGACGCTCAGAGGTGTCCTGTCCCACCTTCGGGGCCGCCGATCGGCCACTGTCCAGTCAGAGCGTCACACAAGCCATCTGCTGGCCAAGACCACAAGAAGCGCAGACACTCGCCGAGGTGGGGACAAGGCCCGTCAGAAGCTCCGCTCGTGACGATGACACAGCCCACCGTGGCACGGGCCCAGCCCTGCCCCTGGGAGATGATGGCCTGACCTCCAGCTCAGGGGCCGGGGGACGGGGGAGGGGTGAGGACCGAGCCAACACACTCTGTGTAACGAAGATAGATACGTTCTATGCTCACAAGGATATGGGCTGATCATGAGAAATTTGCTCACACAACCGTGGAGGCGGAGAAGCCGTGGGGTTCAATCCCCCACCCTCTGCAGGCTGGGTGGGGTCCCAGGAGGGCCGGGGGTGGGGTTCAGAGGCCAGAGGCCCGCAGGGGCTGACGGAGTGAGTCCCCCCCCCCCCAAGGACAGGGCGACTTCTGATCACGGGGCCTGCCAACATTCCCCTTACAGGAAAAGACGGAGCTTTCTTCCCGGGGCGGCTGCCCCAGATAATGTTCCCGCCAGGCAGCGAGCACGACACGTTCTTGGCTCACATCCTTCCTGTCGCTTAATGCTGCCACGTCCCCGACACTGCCAGCCCGGCTAACAAGAACACGGGGCGTCTTCATTCACGCACTGGCCGATCGTTCCAGCCTGAGCAGTAAAACGTCCATTTCCGTCTTTCCCCGTTTATTTTTTTATTTTATCTTTTTCTTTTCACAGGAAGTTTGACACATTCTGACAATGATACTTTGTCATGTGTGTTCCGGATCTTTTTTTTTTCATTGTTACAATATCTTTGCACGAATTGAAACAATTAATGTGAAAGTAATTAAACGCACCATCCCTTTATTTGATGGCTGGCGAGCGTTGCCGTTCTCTGTTTACAAACGCTGGCCCATCATCATCAAGGTCAAAAACAGATGTCACACGTTTTCTTTTCCAACGTTGAAACGGTCCACGTGAGGCCTGTATCCGTGAGCGTTCGCTGGGTGCAGACCACGGACCGGGCAGGAATCCAAGTCCACGGACCGCCCGGAACCTCAGGGACGTCCGAGTATTTTTTCTTTCAGAGCCAAAGTCAGACTAGGACTCGGCCACTCAGTGCGGACCCCTGACGAGAGCCGAGGGCCTCCCGCCTGACGCCCTCAGCAGGGGCCGTGCGCCCTTGCCGCTCCGCCGTCCCCAAGCGTGGCATGACGTGCGGCCACCACCCCCCCCACGTGGCCGCCCATCCGGCCCGCGCTGGGCGTTTGAAACGCCTACAGCAGCGGCAAACCCGGCCGTCCCCAGAGAGAGCTGTGGGTGCTGCCGCCACCTTGTGGTCAGGCCTTGTTCCGGGCTCAGCCCCACGCACCCTCGAACACCGGGAGGCAGCGGCGAAGGCCCGGGTGGGGGGCAATGATGCAAGGTGGGCCCTGGGCTGCTCCCCTGCACACAGCAGTCTGAGACCCATGCGCCCCAAAGCCCGCTGGTCCCCAGGCTGAACATATCACCCGGCCGATGGTTTTAAACATGGACCAAACAGGCACATTTGGGGCCACTTAGTAGAGACCGTCTGCCTTGTACGCCCCACAAGACTGTGCCCAACACCTGGGCAGCCGCAGATGGGACGAGACAAGCCCCCATGCTGTGCAGACCCCAGGCTGTGGTGCAGACCCCAGGCTGCGGTGCGGACTCTCGGGGGAACGGCCGGCATGGGGTCCCTGAGAGAGCAGAGGGACCCAGCCTCTCGCCACCACCCCCCCCCAGTAATGCAATGCCCATGAACTTGGGCTAATGCAACGTGACTCGGGGTGCAGGCCGGGATGGGGGCAGGGCTGGGACGAGAGGGACGCATCCCCTCAAAGCAAGCACGTGACTTAGGCCGGGACTTGGCTAGACGGGCCACGGGGCCACAGGGTCACGGCCGCGTCCTCGGTGAAGCTAAATCCTTGGGCTCCGAGGGCAGCGTGAGGGTGGGAAGCAGCCAACGTCATTTTGACGCGTTTCGAGGTAAACTAATACCATTTTGGGAGGGGCGGGGGGCTCAAAAGCTAAACTAGGAAAGCTACGTTGGCTTAAAAATGTTCTTAAGAAACGTCTTTGAAAGAAAGCCGCTCCCGGCCACAGCGCTGGGCACGTGGCATCCCTGGGGCGGCGGCGACTCGCAGACGTGGTCCCCACCGCTGCACGCGGCTCCCACCGGCCGCCGGAAGCCCCGCCACGCTGCACCGTTCGCGGGGCGCGAGGGACGAGTCCTCGGCCTCCGCGAGGTCCCGGGTTCGGGGCCCCTTCCTCGGAAGGGCCTGGGTGCCGGCTTCGCCCACAGGCAGCGGGCCCCGACGGCAAGCACGAGCTCGCGCCTGCCCGGCCCCCTCCTCCCTATCCCGGGGGAGGGAAGAGGAGGAAGAAACTTATCCTTTAAGATAACTAACCATGTACCACTCATTTGCATAAGCCCCTCGTGATCTTAACTGGCCCGGAATATCCCAGCTTCCCCGAGGACGAACCAAGCGGCTTTGCTCGTCCGTGGCCGATGGCCCGCCGTGTCCCAGGCTCGCTCGCGTGAGCTCCCGGAGCCCCGCCAGCTCGGCGTCCCGGCGCTGTTCCTCCCCTCCCTGCCTCGCTCGGCAAGGAAGCCGTCGGTGATTGCCCGGCGAGACGGGCTTTACATCTTCGTTAAGACGGAGCTTCGAAGCACAGGTGTAAGGCGGACGCTCCACACCACAGGTGACACCCGAATGCAGACAGCCTCCCGCCCGGCACGTCGGAGCTGCTGCGTGTCGGTCCGGAGGAGGCGAGGCGTCCCCTTTCCTTTCACTGCTGGGATTGACTGCCCCGCGGTGCTGCAGACGAGACTCCGAGGAGAGGGTGTTGATCGCGGGGAAGCGGGGGAAGCAGGTTGGCCCGGCTTGCTGTCTCTTCTCGTTAGAAATACGACGATTCTCCAGGAAGCGTCCTTCTCCCAGCCACGGCCCAGAAGTGGAAGCAGCAGTACGGGGAATCACGCTGACTCCTGCGGGCAGCTGAGGCACGGCTCGGTCCGTCGCTGATCCAGAGCAAGGAGGTCGGCCTGAGATAGTTTTCAAAGTTCATGAGAATGACAGAACCCCACCGAGGCTGACAACCGGCTCCGACACGTCCCGCGTCTGTGACAGCCAGGATCTCGTCCTCACTCCGTCCTCTCTGTCCTCACTGCGTCCTCCTTGGGGGACGACCGTCACCCAAGCCGGACCGGCAGCCCTGACCGGGTGCCACGAAAATGCTCCGCAGGACGGAGACGAAGAGAAATGTACAAGGGACGGTCCCAAAGGCGAGGAGGCAGGACAGCGCGCGCGGGAGGCCACGGGGCAGGCAGGGGACAGGCTCGGCCGCCCTGTCGGGGACTCGTGTGGCACACACAGCTGTCGCCACGGTTTCACGCCGACCGTCACGCGTCCTGTCCAAGCCCCAATCTCTGACACTCGGCCCCCATCCAAGTCAGTGTCTTATAACCATTTGTATAACGATTAAAATCACTATTTCTCTTTCCCAGGAATCTTTACAGCTCGAGATTCGAACGCCCGTACGACCTGACACGCACCCTACATCTAACCAGTATGGAAGGAGCTCGTCTCATCCTCCCCAAATATGGAGGCCACAGGTGGGGCAGGGGTTACGTCTGCTTCGCACAAAAGGCGAACCCCAAGCTCCATCTTCCAAGTTCTTAATCGCAGGGCGTCGCCCGGTCCTGACATAGCCCATCTCCTCCTCCCTGGCTTTTCAAAACCCCATAATAAAGGACACAGCCTTTCCTTAAAATTCAGACATTCGGGATGCCGGCTTCCATGCACATAAGAATTAGCCAAAGACATTCCACTGGGGAGAGAAGACACAGAGGGCACCTTCATTCTTCTAGAACAGTCCACAAGGACTCGGGACTAGGAGAGCAGAGTACGGTCTGAACTGAGCTCACCCTGTTGTCCCCTCGGCCAGGCGCCCTCGCACAGGACACAGACCGTGCGACCAGAACTGTCCCCGCCCTTTTCTGGAGAAGACGGAGAAATCCAGCTGGATTCACACGGTGGCATTGCCCTTTTAAAGCGATGTTTGGAAGGATGAGAGGACGAGCAAGATTAAAGGGCAGGTGGCGTCTAGGAGAAGCCCAAAAGAATCCATACATAAAGGAGAATCGGGTCGATGAAAACAAATTTCATTGGTGTAATCACCAGTACACGTAGCTGAGCCCGCCTGGGCAAACTGGGGAGCCTGGCGGGAGTCTCAGGCTACTGTTTCTGTGCACCCCTGAAACGCCCCTCGGTGTACCCCCCCGTAGCAAGTCTTCAGGAAGCTTTCCGGCCGATCGAGGAAGGGGAAGGGAGACTGGCTGGACTTCAGGAGCTCACAGGATGGCACTGAAGTGATGTCCTGTTAAAAGCTACGCTCCCCACGAGCGTGTCCCAGGGGGCCACTTGGTTAGCAGACGCGGTGTCAGCGAATCACCCCTACGTGCCAGCGACTCCGAGGCTAATGGGAAATTTGCACGCACGGCGTGGTCTGTCCGATGGACGAAGCACACGCACAAATCCTACACGCGATCCTCGAAAGGCGGGGGGCGGGGAACGCACCCAAGTTTCACCCAGGACCAGACAGCGGAGCGTGGGGGTGGCAGGCCGCGTGCCCCGGCTCCTCCGGCGTGGTGCTCCGTCAGGCAGCCGCGTCGTGAGCACACACACGGCTGAACGTTTTAGGAGCCGCAGAAGTTTGCTGTCTTGTCAGAAAGCCCCATAAAACGCCAGCTCCATCTCCCCCTCGGGAACACGTGACAAATAAGAAACGTATCTCTGAGACGAAGGCGAGGGTTTAAATCCATAACGGGGCTGCTGGTCCAAAGGCGTTTGGTAATAAAAACTCACAAACGCTGGGCTCAATTTTCAAGGAGCGAGAACTGTGACCCTAACACCGGAATCCCGGCGAGAGGTACGGGTGATTCGGCCGAGCCCATCCCTACAGCGTTATTCTAGGCATGGTGGGAGGCAGAGGCGGACAGGGGAGCAGGGGAGGTGGGCACGCCCCAACGGGGACAGTGGGCCCGGAGACGGGGACGGAAAATGCACCCGTGTGAAACATGGGGGCCCCACAGAGCATCATGGGAGTGAGCGCCTAGAAAAAGTCAAGGAAGGCTTCCTGGAGGCGGAGGAACCAGAGATGACCGAGGAAGAGCGACACGCACGCAGGCGGCGAGGGGCCCCGCGGTCCCACCACGTCCGCCCTTCCAGCCCGCGTGGCGTGCAGCAGTCCGCCACGCCAGGCAGAGCCTGTCTCCTCTGCGGTCCGAACGTTCGGTCAGCGGGGCTGCTGGGGACAGCTGCGGGTTTTACGTCGCTCTGCGAGACCGGGGCCATCGGTCACACGGCAGCGCACCACCTGCAGCCACACGCTGCCCATCAGAACACCGGGGCTCAGTGGGCCCGGGGGCGGGCTCACGTGAAGGCCACGGCCAAGGTCAGCAACGGGAATGAAAACCGGTAAAACCTTCCTGGGAGAGGAGTTAGCGACAGGCGAGCAGGAGTTTCCGCCCTTCGGAGCCAGCAGCCCCTCCCCCTCTGGGGGGTTCGGAGCTAACACGGCAGCCGAGCCAGCCACGTTTGGCCAGCTGGCCGTGCAGAGGCCCTCTGCCCTCTGCCCTCTGACCTGGGTCTGTCTCTCAAACACGTCCTCCAGCCAGGGGCCGCTGCCTTTCTGAAGCGGCTTCTCAAAACGACCATCACCCCAGGCTCCGGGTCCTCGCGACCGTCCCCTCCTTTGTCCCTCTGACCTGGAGGTGCTACCGGCTCTTTCCGCTGTGGCCCCTTCACCCAGCCCAGACCCTTGCAAACAGTCCCGCCGTAAAGTCATCCTCGAGGTCTCCTAGTGCGGGCACGTCCCTCCTCCTTGTCGGGGCCAGCGCCCCCCACCCCCCTTTCGAGGGCCTCCGAGGAGCTCGCCCACCAGAGGGGATGGGCGGACCCGCCCGCCATGCCTCTCCGCGTGTCCCCCGCGTCCAGCCGTCTTTCCTCGTCCTGCGGATGCCACGTCCCGAAACCCCGCCGAGGACACAGGAGCGTCCTTGAGTGGCGGCACTGATCTGACGTCACCAACCCAGTGTCACAGAATGCCAATAACACAACATAAAGCACGGCTTTTAATTAACACGAGCGATTAGCGCGAATTGGAAAACGCTCACACTTGTCTGAGAGCCATTGCACCTTAATTGCTAGGTGCGTTAAATAAGCAATTAAAAGCGAATTAAAATGAGGACCACGTACATCGTACATCGGAGGGAGGCAGGCAAACACAGCTGCGACAGCGCCCGGCCTGGGGTCCCTCTGCCCCCTGCCGGTGCGTTTAATGAGACGGTGTCACAGACGCACCCTGGGGTGCTGGCTTAAGAACGTAAAGTAAGCAGACTTGAGTTTTGGCAGGGGATGGTAAATTCTTTCTGGAATTTTACACAATCCACAAAGACGTGGATTCACTCAGTGTCGCCTTTGCTAGGTTGACAGGGAGCATGGAGGCCATCGTGCCCTCAGTTGCTTAGAGCAGGGGCCCCAAGCCCCGGGCCGGGGACCAGTAATGTCTGGTCCGTGGCCTGTGGGGACCCGGGCCGCACGGCAGGAGGTGAGCGGCCAGCGAGCGAAGCTGCGTCTGTGTCTGCAGCCGCCCCCAGCGCCGGCATCACCCCTCAGCTCCGCCTCAGATCCTCGGGCGTCAGGTGCTCATGGGAGCCCCGGTTCCCGATGCCACAGAGGCTGGGGACCACCGGCTGAGTGATGCTGCCTCCAGCACTCACGCGAGTGGCGGAGAGGTTAGACGCATAAGCACATGCAGTAAAAAGCTCATTCCGGGCGTCGGAAGCAGACAGGGTTTAATGGAAGAGGCAGGATTTATGTCAGGCCTCGCCGTGAGGTAGGAAATGTTTTGAAGAGGAACCGAGAAGCGAGGGCATTGCAGGCAAAAAGGGGACACAGACAACGGCTCGGGCGCGGGCACTGCCACCGGCTGGCCCTGCGTGCGCCCGTGCGTGTCGGCGATGCCGTGACACCTGTCCATCTGCAGCGCGTCTTTCAGGGTGAGCCGAACCCACGGGGGAGCGACTGAGTATCTGCAGCTGGATACATGGTACCGTTTCCTGGGGCACGGCTCCCAGGGGCCCCGGGCTGGGCGGGCGACGCTGAGCCGCGGTAAGAAAAGCATTCTCCAGTTCTCTAGTTCTCCAAGCGCCCTCCAGCTGCCGGAGGACGCCCTCGCCAGCTTCGGTGTCAACATGTGACCTTCTGTGGGTGTCCTCGTCTCAGACCGTCTGCGTCTGAGGGAGGTGGGAGAGCGACGGGCCACCAGACACGAACACACAGAGGTCATTACGCGCCTCGCACAGACATGATGTCACACCGTACACGCCACACGCAGATACGATGTCACACCCACCGTACACGCCGCACACAGATACAATGTCACATCATACACGCCTCACGCAGATACAATGTCACACCGTACACGCCTCACGCAGATACAATGTCACACCGTACACGCCACACGCAGATACGATGTCACACCGTACACACCTCGCACAGATACGATGTCACACCCACCGTACACGCCGCACACAGATACAATGTCACACCGTACACGCCACACGCAGATACGATGTCACACCGTACACACCTCGCACAGATACGATGTCACACCCACCGTACACGCCGCACACAGATACAATGTCACATCGTACACGCCACACGCAGATACGATGTCACACTGTACACACCTCACTCAGATACAATGTCACACCGTACATGCCTCGCACAGATACGATGTCACACCCACCGTACACGCCGCACACAGATACAATGTCACATCGTACACGCCTCACGCAGATACGATGTCACACTGTACACACCTCACTCAGATACAATGTCACACCCACCGTACACGCCGCACACAGATACAATGTCACATCGTACACGCCTCACGCAGATACGATGTCACACTGTACACACCTCACTCAGATACGATGTCACACCGTACACGCCACACGCAGATACGATGTCACACCGTACACGCCTCGCACAGATACGATGTCACACCATACATGCCGCACACAGATACGTCACACGGCCGTCGGTCTCACTGAGCTGCCGTGACCTCACCGACAGAAAAGTGAGTGCCACACGCTGCACCCGACAACACTGCCAGCCGAGATTCTGGCCAGTCACGTGCTCGCACCCGTGCAACGCTCAGGCCACTGTGGGGGGTTCACGTTTCAAGGGGCCCGCACGCTGGGGGGGCACAGCCTCGTCCTCGACAGCACAGAGACCCTCCACACCGCAGCCCACGAGCGGCCTGCGCTCGCCAGCGTCCACGTCCACCAGCACCGAAACCAGCACCGAAACCGGCACCGAAACCGGCACCGAAACCGGCACCGAAAGCGGCACCGAAACCGGCACCGAAAGCGGCACCGAAACCAGCACCGAAACCAGCACCGAAAGCGGCTTCCTGGCGGTAGCCGGAGAGACAAACGGGACGCAGCGGCCCGCGCACTCACCGGACCTGGCGCCCGAGCCCACACCCCGCCACGGCCGGCGTCCACCGGACGCCCCTGGAGAGCCCCTGGGGTTTCTGCGAAGTCCCACAGCGGCCACCGAAAGAGAAGGGGACACGGGAGGGGTCAGCGCAACCCAGAGGCAGGAGAGCCCGCAGCTGGGCCACGGTGGGACGCTGGGGTCCCAGGGAGCCCCGCCCTGGCTGGGTGGGGAGGGGTGGACCGTGGGGGTGGGGGTGCCCCCAGGGGATGGGCAGCGGGGACGAGCAGGCAGACCGAGATCCGCCCCAGCTGACACCGGTCACCTTGTCCTGCCTCCCAGCAGGAGGAGCCTCTGATGTCAGTTCAGTCCCCCACCCCCACCCACGGCTCTCCACCCCCCCAAACTGCCCTCAGGAACAAATCCCACCCCCCCCCGCGGAGCCCCGCCCCAGCCTGCACCCAGCATCAGCAGGAACGAATGTCCCCCACCCCCTCCCCGGTGTCACGCTCACGGCACTCACCCCAGATCCCGCGTCTCGGTCTCGGGCAGCAACACCCGGGGGTGGCCAGGGCACGGGGCAGCTCGCAGCCTCACCGCGGAGCCCGGCCCTCAGCGCCCAGCGAGCACTCGACTCTGGACGGGGGGCTTCCCACGCTCCGGGGACCTCCGCAGGAGGGACCACCCCCACCTCCCTGAGGAGCAGAAGGCGAGCCCCAGGCTGCAGAGCCCCCAGAGCCAGCTACGACGGGGCCGCCCTGCAGCCTCCCTGGGGCCCCCATCAGCACCGCCGTGCGTCCCCGGGACTGAGGGATGAGACGTGATGGAGACCAGCAAACCCGCGTGAAGCTGGACCCGCCCCCAGGCCCTTCAAACGCTCGACCGGATCCTCAGCAGGAAACGCTATGCCCGAAGCCGCCAACGACCCAGGTGCCACGACTCAGACCGCGGACAGGTGGGGGCTCTGCTGCCGCGGCTCTAACGAGCATCAATCATGCTGAGCAAGCGCGTCGGGCCGCTGCTGGGACGCGCCCTTTCTCGGGGGAGATAAGCATCCCCCCGACGCTACGGTCGTCATCGATGGGCGGACGCCCGGCCGAGGGGCAGCCAGGCGCGGGCACCGGCGTTTTGCTCAACATCTAGGGATTTCCTTGGGCACCGTTCCCCCAGCCGCTGTCCCCGGTGGGAGGGGCCGTCTCCACCTTCCGCTCAGGGCGGACACGTGAAGCAGGCCAGACCAGCCCCAGCGGCGAGCTCCCCTGCTGGGATGGCACGGGCCCCAGCCTGCTCTAATTCAGGGGCATCACGTGGGGGAGTTTTCAGCCACGAGATCCCCTTCCCGCTGAGAGCGCCCGCGACACGCCGGGGCCCACCGCGTTCTGCGAGGTGGACCGGGGGAGCTCAGCCGCACCTAAGGGTCGGGCGTCTCCGGAGGGGAGGGAGAAGGAGGGAAGTGGGGAGGGAATTATCACGGGAGCTCCTGGATCCAGCCTCGCCTGACTCCATCTCTGGACCCAATAAATCACCTGTTTTAATGAAGGCGGTTAACGTTGGACTTAACGCGTCCCCAAAGCCTCTGCCGATGATGCTGTTTCTTTGCTCGCCGAGGGAAGTCAGCCTTTGACACGCGATCTCTAGCCCAGCTCTGTGCAGGTCGAGACCCATGCCACGTGAATGAGGGTTAAATTGAATGTCTGATCACACTTATTTCTGGAGAGTGAGCAGTCTCTGCAGGAATTTCTGCCGAGACGGGCAAAGCGCCTGCGAGACCTCCCGTCGAGGGTCGCGCCCCCCACTTCCCTCTGAGTCGGGAGGGAGGAGGGGCCGAGCGTCCCAGCACGAGGGGCGTCCGATGGCAAAGGCACGGAGGGACAGGAGTTCGTCCCCTTGGCTGTACAGTGGCTCTGAACGTCGTCGGGAGGCACCCCGGCCCCGTGGGGTCCCGGTGACCCAGATCAGCCGTACAAGCTGGGGGGACACACCGTCCCCTCCACGGGGACGTACGTGACGGGGTCCGGGACAACGCGCTCCCGCTGGACAGAGGTCTGTCCGAGCCGCCTCCGCGTCTGTCCTCGGGGACAAGCCCTGGCCCTCAGGGTCTGTGCCCCCGTCCCCTCCCGCACCTGGCGCTTCACCGAGCTTCCTCGTCCCACACGGCTGCTCCTGGCGGCAGCACCTGCCAGCTTCGGTGGCTCCGATGGCGGGACCCCTGGCGCCCTGGCCCGGCTCTCGGCCGAGTCCCCTCGCTCTGCGGTGGGAAGTCGGGGATGGAGATCTGAGAATCAGGGTTGCTGGGAGCGGGGGGCGGAAGATAGAAGAGACGAGCACCCTGATGGCACCCTGATGTCACCCTCATGCCATCCTGATGTCACCGTGACATCACCCTGATGTCTCCCTGATGGCTCCCTGATGGCACCCTGATGGCGCCCTGATGTCACCCTGATGTCACTGTGATGGCACCGTGCTGGCACTGTGACGGCACCCTGATGCCACCCTGATGTCACCATGATGGCACCCTGATGTCACCATGACGTCACCGTGATGTCACCGTGATGGCACTTCGACGTCACACCTCCGGCCTCCGGCGGGGGAGCGAACCCCTTCCTGCTGTTGTGAGCCCCCCACTTCACGGTGTTTTGTCACAGAAGCCCCCCGGAACTGAACACACCTGGCGTGACCCAAATCCTCATTCCCAAGCGGCCCGACCCCCCGCCCACAGGGGTGCCCGAGTCCGCGCCCGTCTCCCCTGCCGGGTCTGCGCACGCAGTGGCGGGGGCCTGGGGCTGTGTGTATGAGCTGCACGGGAGACCCCACTCCAACACGCGTGTACGAGCCACATGGGACACCCCCCCAAACACGCGTGCACGAGCCGCACGGGAGACCCCCCCAAACACGCGTGTCCGCGGGTCCTCCCTGGAGAGGCCGAGGCAGCAGGTCTGGAGCGAGAACCAGAAAATCTGTTTGTTTTCTTTCCCTTCACAAGCGATCCAAGCGATTCTGACGCGGGTCTCGCACAGGCCGGCTCTGAGGAGCATTGAACTTGACTGACGGTCCTGAGTGGCCCCTGAAATCGATTCAGATCAGGAACCGTGCCTGAGACTGCACGACGGGGCTACGGGGGGGCCCAGAGACGGGGCCGGGGTGCAGCAGGAGGAGGCGGAGACGCTCAGAGAAATCAGCCGTGAAAAACCACTTTCCAAATGTCCCTTCGCCACTGGAGACCCGTGTGGTCCTCCCTCGGGCTTTGGAAGAGAGAAGGACCGTTCATCAGTCAGAGGCGTTCGGCCTGCTCCTCCCCCAGCAGCTGAGAGCTCCCTTCAGTCCCTGTACCCCGCAGGAAGTCGCCCCCCAAAAGAGGCGTCGGCAGCTACATAAAGGGCCAGGGGGCAGGAACGATGTTTCTTCCTCAAAAACAAACAGCTTGGAATGTTTTTTAAACTACGTAGCACGTCCGGGGGCATCTCTACGACGCTTCTGTTTAAAGCAAGCACGGCCCGAGCGAGATAAAGTGGATTAGGGTTCCAGGAAAGGAAAGGGAAAGGCCTAAGAAGCTTCCGTAGCATTTACGGGAAGGAACACGTTTCATTGAGGGAAGGGGGGGGGGAGGGAGAATGACACTGGACGGGGAGGGGCGCCGGAGGCCCCAGAATCGTGGGAGCGTGGCGGGTCTCTCGTGGGCACGCTCACGGCCTCACCCCAGACCCCGCTCACAGCTCGCACCTCTGGTTTCGACCCCCTTTTTGTATGTGAGAGAGAAAGGGTCTCATCCACACGCCCCGCCCCCTCAGGGACCCCCATACCCTGGGGGCAACTTAGGCCCGACCTCTGGCCTCGTTCCCTTCACCGAGTGGGGAGCAGCTGGAGCGGGGCCAGCCCGAAGGGCCTCGCGCCTCGGAGCGCGGTCCCGGGGTGGCCGAGTCTGGGGCTGAAGCGTAGCTTGGGCATCGAAGAGTCGGGGGGTCCTTCCGCATCTAAACGGTTCCTGGTGCGAAACGGGAAATACACGCGGCCGGCATGGCTCCTGGAACCAGAAAGAAAACCAGGCATGAAGCATCTCTTCCGTCTGCTTGTGACAAATCTCTAGTTCAGGGTTCGCTCCGGGCCGGGAGGAGGGGTGTGCGGGCGAGAGCCGCTCGCCGGGCGCCGACGCCGGCCCCAGGGGCCGTGGCATTCGGCGCTGTCCGCGAGGGGCTTGCCTCGCTTGGCCTGGGCTAAGTTGGGGGGCTCTCCCCTGGATCCCACAGCTGTGTGAGCTTCCAGAAACCGCGCTGCGCTGCCCGTCCTGCGTACGGTAGTAGTAGGCCTGTCCGTCGGCTGGATGCGGCCCCTGCCCCAGCGGCAACCCGCAAAATTTAAAAAAAAACACACACGAGGCGTCTGGCACCCGCCTGCCTCGCTCCCCACCTGCTCACACCCCCACCTGCCGTTGCAGAAGCATTAAAAAAAAAACAAAACGATAAAACTGCTTGTTGGTGGTTTGTTTTTATTGTAGACCCAAAAGGCAGCTATCATTCTTGGACTCTGCAATGGAAGCGATGAAACCCAGCATCATCTCCCAGCTTCTCGGGGCAGGAACGAGAAAATGCAGTTGTACTCTACAGAGACAGACAGAGCCCTGCGGCCAGGGGGACGCGAATCACGCGCTGAAGACGCAGCCTGTGGACCAGGGAGGACGGCGCCGGGCAGTGTAGACAGGTCCCCATCCGCTTCTGACTCTGTAAACAAGGGCATGCAACCGGGAAGGCCCCGGGAAGGCGAAGGGTTGTTTGGGTTTTTTCATAGTTAAACAGGCGATCGGCGCGACTTCAAATGACTGGTACACGTTTCTGACCTTCGGTGGTTTGCAAACACCCCCACTTCAAGTGCGTAACTTCTCTGAGGCGACACCGAAGCCGATCTATTGCTCCCTCCCTGACCCCCCCCCCCCCGGCGACCCGGGCGAAGCAGACAACGTACCCTTCATCGACGGAATTCAAGCTGGTCTCGAGTGACAGGTTGCGATATCGCTCCAGAAAGGCGCCATGTCACCTGCTTGTGACACCAGCCGAAGCTAGAGAGGTGTTCGCTGAGGGGGGCCGGAGAGAGGGAAGAGACGGACAGAAAGACGGACAGACAGACGGACAGACAGACAGCTCAGGAGGAAGCAGGAGGGAAGGGGGGTACGCACAGCATTCAGGAGAACCAGGAGGCCGGGACGGCCCGCTGTCCCCCACAGCGAGACGCCCCACCCCGCGAGCCCCCCAGGCCCCAGGCCCCCGTTCCACCCGCCTCTGACAGCGACTGCGAAATCGCGAGGTTTTGAGAGATGTGTTGAGAGGGTAACGCAGTGGCAGCTCGACGTCCCCACGAGCCGTGCAGCCTGGGAGCAGCTGTGTGACTCTACGCAGCGTCCTCACCTCCCGCGACTTTGATTTTGTCCCTTTAAAAAAAAAAAATCCAGGAGTGATGGCCGTCCCTCCCCGTGGGGAAGCCCGTCGGAGGCGTTCACGGCGCGTGTGACACGCTCGGTGCGCGTGTGACACGGCATGGAGCGTGTTGTCACGGTCACACCTCGCAGCCGCCGGCGTGCCGACGCCCCCAGGCCTTGCACGGTGACACCCCCTTTCTGAACACCCCGGGGGGGACACGACGACACGCCCTTTATCTCACCGAAGTACGGGGACCGTGACAGTCTCACTGACAGGCCCGTTGGATGCATGAACGAGACGCGAAGGTTTTTTCAAACCGACGAGCCACAGGCAGGATGTTTAGCCGTAGCCTTGAGGTGCCACTGGTCGCCCGTAACTCAGACGCGCTCAGTGCCCCGTCGAACGCCCCTGCGAGCGTGGCGTGCCTACTCAGAGGACAAATTCCCATCTCCTAACGTCAGCCTCGGCAGACGTGTGATCGCTGTCGGCGTGCAGCCTTCTGCGCTGTTTCATGTCTTCAGGGGACTGAACGAGGTCACGCAGAGGTCCTTACACCGGGTTCCTGCCCCGTGGGATGCTTAGGGTCCTTCCCGAGCACGCAGCGTCCCCTTCACCACAGCTGCGCCCCCTTCCCTCCTGCTGCCCCCCCTACCCCCAGCCTCATCTCTGCGTCAGAACTAAGCCCGGCCTCTCGTGGAAATGCAAACCCTTCCAGACTGTTCCCCGCACGGCACCCCGAGGCTGCAGCGCCCTCCTGCGCTCCGTGGGATGGGCTGATTGCCTGATTGAGGACTGACTGGGCTGGAACAAAAGACCCCGTGAGGAAGGCACCCGTCGCCAAGAACAATCAGATGTCGCTGTGTCCAGGGTGACAGCAAAATTGACCCACACGGAATTTCCAAAGCGAACAGCCCACGGAGCGGATTTATTCTGCCAAGCGCAGGGACGGGTGCCACGTGTGTCAGCAGGCCAGCGGGGGAGGCCCCGTGTCCCTGCGACCTGGCTTCAGACCCCGTTAAATGGGAGGCAAGGCCACAGACAGGAAGGCAGTGGGGCTCTTTAGCCGCCCGACTGCTCCTTCCCGGTGACACTGTGTGTTCGAGTTATCACCTTCCCGGTGACAGATAAGCATGCCAGACCTAGAATCCAAATCCTGGAGAAGGGGGCACTCAGGGACAGGGGTGGCACTCCACGAGAGAGGCCTGCCCTCGGCCCGTGTCCGAGCCCTCTAGCCTCCCCGGCCAGGGACGTCCCCCTGATGACCCCAAGTGACACAGGAAACCATTCTTTACAGTCCCAGCGAGCCACAGGACAAGAGCCCATTGAAACTTGCTCGTCATACCTTAGTGGGCTGAGTGAGCCTTGCAACAGGCAAGCGATCGGCCGGCAACTAAAATGCTAATACACGGCTCACCCCAGCTGGGCGCTCTGGCCAACCTCGGCCGGCCGGGCCGCTTGCGCAGAATTCGTCACAGCTGTCTGGATGGGATTTAATTTCGAAGCTATCGATTTATCGGAGCTGCGAATAACTCTACAGAGACGGTTCGCCAGTGGAAAATGACGACGACAATAAAAATAATAAGAAAAGAACGGTGTACACAAAAACCAGACTCAATTCGGAAGCCACCAATTTATCGGAGCTACGAATCACACTACAGAAAGAAAATATTTTGCAACTATAATGACGTGGATATTAATTAAATGATTGTGGGGATCATTTGATAACGTATGTCCATCAGGTTATTTATTGTGCCATATACCTTAAGCTTCTGCAGAGCTGTAGGCCAATTAGATCACAATAAAACGGGGGTGGGGGAACCCATAACGGACGTGTTGCCGATGGAAGGACAGTAACCATCCAAGAACCGATGGCTGTGATGCAAACTGAGTTATCGTCCGTGGTCTGAGTATTTAGCTCTGTTGCTTAGAACTTGGTGCAAATATACCAGCGTCTTGGGGTCCAGCCCTGAGGCTCACTTCTCCGGGGGCCCAGCCGACGGGAGAAGCTGCAGGTCCCACATCCAAAGCCCGGGGACACCGGGAATGAGACCTCGAGGCGTGGTCACTCGGGCTGAGCTTGTGGCTTCCGGAGCTGAGCCGACCTCACCTCGCTGCCAGCCCAGACTCCGCCGCCCGCTGGCTGCTGACCTTTGGCGAGTGGCCGCACGGCTGCATGCCTCATGTGGTCATCTGCTCGAGGCGGAGGAGACAGCACATGCCTCAGAAAGGGATCGTGAGCACTAAACACGGTGACTGCAGCCACGCATGCCACGTCTGCCCAGAATGCTTTATGATGAATTATTATCACTGCTCTTATCACTGATCTCCCCACGCTCGGCCCCGCCGTGGCCTCCCTCCGGCCCTCCCCTGAGCTGCTGCCTCCCACTTATACCTATTCTCGGGTTTTCCCCCCAACACCGTCGTCATTGTCCCACAGCCGCGGGCAGACCCACGCGGCCCCCGCGCCGGTCAGAGGTCAGCACGCCCCTTCCACGCTGTCCTCCCACTGAGAGCCACGTAAATCCCAGCTCAGTCCCAAGCTCCACCCATGGTGTCCCCTCCGGGTGGGGCCCCCTCCCGGCCCGGCGCTGCCCTCCGCTCGCTCTCGCCCGTGACGGATGGCACCACGTTCCCGGTGACGACGCCCACACCCGAACCCCCAGACCCCGTGCGTGTGTCACCTGGGACGGTGAAGGGGCTCTGCGGAGTGCCCCAGGGTAAGACGAGGTCACACGGGATTGGGGTGGCCCTCGATCCAATGACTGGTGGCCTCGTAAGGAGAGAGCTTCGGAGACAGACGGACACACACACACACACAGAGGGACAGGCCGTGTGACAGTGGAGACAGGGATTGGAGTGAAGCGTCTACAAGGCAAGGAACACCACCAGCTGGCGGAGACCAGGAAGGACCCTCCCCTAGAGGCTCCAGAGGGCACACAGTGGACCGGGAGCTGGTGGATGGCCCCCTCTGCCCTCTCTACCCAGCTACCGATAACGGACCCCTGTGGGTGGCGGCCGTCCGTGGCTGGGTCTGCCCCACCTGTGCCAGGAGAGGAAGCCCTGTCTTCTTGGTCACCCTGTCTCTCCAGGCCCTGCCACCATGGCAGGTACACGATCTGTCCGTCCCCGAGGGGACACAAGAGCATAAATACCAGAAGCACACCCGCTGTGAAAAGCATATCTTTGCCTCAAAATGAACATTGTCCCCCACACCATCTGTTCTAGAGGTCACCTATTTCGGCGTTCCCCAATAAAGCGTGCACCTTCCGTAGGCGACAGGCAAACCGAGGTCCACAGCGGCTGGGAAAGCAGGGCGGACACCACCAGGAGGCCTCAGCGAGCCCACACACTCCCCCTCCCACCCGAGTCCCTCTCCCACGCACGCCCTTCCCGAGAGAGACCTCAAACGCGCTCCTATTCCAGCAAGTGACTTCGGGCTCGTTAAACCAATCGTCCTTGCAAATTGGGTTTGTGGAGGAAAGCACTTAAAAGACTCAGTAAGAAATTGGGCTTCATCCCTGCTGGGAACAGCACTTGAGGACACATTAGCCAGTAGGGGAGGCTAAGGAAGGGAACGGAATTGCCTTCGGCTGTCTAAAAAGTCAGTTACCTTTTGGAAATGCTGAACGGGATGTAAAAAGACGGTTTCTGTCCCTGCCCCAAACTTCTCCACGCATTAGTGCTCCCAGGTAGTCATCACGCACCACCAGTGCTCCCAGGTAGTCATCACCCACGCACCAGTGCTCCCAGGTAGTCATCACCCACGCACCAGTGCTCCCAGGTAGTCATCACCCACCACCAGTGCTCCCAGGTAGTCATCACCCACCACCAGTGCTCCCAGGTAGTCATCACGCACCACCAGTGCTCCCAGGTAGTCATCACCCACCGCCAGTGCTCCCAGGTAGTCATCACGCACCACCAGTGCTCCCAGGTAGTCATCACGCACCACCAGTGCTCCCAGGTAGTCATCACCCACAACCAGTGCTCCCAGGTAGTCATCACGCACCACCAGTGCTCCCAGGTAGTCATCACCCACCACCAGTGCTCCCATAGTCATCACCCACACACCAGTGCTCCCAGGTAGTCATCACGCACCCCGCAGAAACTGACGCCAAGACCAAGAGTGTCTGTCTCCCTTTGTGACAGAGGCGAGCACAGCCGCTCTGAACCGCACGCCACCGTGGAGCGGTGCCACCTCCACGGAGAGAAATATCCACAGTGACCGCCCTCCTGATTCTGGGCCAACGTCTCCGGTCGTGTCTGACTTTGAGCAAAGCCGTTCGCTTTCCAAGCCGCTACTCATCCGTGACGTGGTGGATAACGGCGGCCCGTGTCCCATCTCCACCGCTGACCGGGTCAATCGTCCCTGGTTGGGGACGTGTGGCTGGGGGGTAAATCGAAGCAGCTTTTGCCACGAGTCAGGGACAGACCTCACTTGCTGGGAAGAACGTCCCTTTGCAGACATGTTGCTTTCTCGGGCATAAGCAAGGTCGCCGACGGCCCCTGTCATCACCTGGCTGAGAAACTCAAACGTCACAAGGAAACATTGCCCGACGGGCACAGGGATCCTGGCTCATCCTGCGTCTTTTTATTTCTTTTCTTAAGCACGATTCCTTCGTCATCAATGTGTCCCGGCTGAGCCAAGAAGACGAGACGTGACGTTTTTGATGCGTGTGGCCAAACACCTTAAATCTCACTGCGAGCTACGAGTCTCTAAATCTAACTGTTTTTGCTGATGGAAGGCTCGGACTCCACACACATTTTTCTTGGCGCCTGCGTGCCCCGCCGGCAGCTGTCGGGTTGGTGCTGTCACCGTCACTCACTCCGTCTGGACGAGAGAATGTAAGAAAGGACAACGGACAGCGTGAGCCCCGTCCGTCCTGTGAGTCTGAGCCGCGGCCAGCACCGCATGAGGGACGGCGGGGCGGCAGGA